>JAPMOR010070755.1:124728-135404 GCA_026543865.1 Argiope aurantia
ATTCGTTGAAATATGAATAAATATTCGTTGAAATATGAATAAATATTTGTTAAAATATGAATAAATATTTGTTGAAATATGAATATTTGTTTGAAATAAACAAATATATTTTAAATTTTAAATAAATATTTGTTGAAATAGGAATACTTCTTTGAAATAAATAAATATTCATTAAAATATGAATAGCTATTTATTTAAGTATGAATTAATTCTTATTAAACTATTATTAAATATTCGTTAATTAATCTTAATTAAATTAATTAAAAATGTCTAACAAATATTTTTATAATGTAAATTCATTTAGTGGTTAAATGATGATTTGTTGCAGTTTAAATGAGATTTAAAACTTATTTAAAGTGAATACAAAGCATTTAAAATTCATTTTCATTACGTCATTTTTATTATTTCGCCAAAAAGGAAAGTAGTTAAAAATTGAAATATATACTTTTTTCTGGAAAAAATTATCTTCATTCATAATTGATTAGCGAAGAAAATATATATTGGTAACTGATGAAGACCAACTTTCTCATCACATTGCTTTTCAGTGTACATTGAAAAATTCACGTTTTCAATGTAACTTAATGTTACATTGAAAACGTGAATTACATTGAAACGTGAAAAGATAATTCACTTTTCAGTAGTCTTGAAATGTAGTAACTTGCCTTTAAATATTATCCTACCAACTATTCCGGTTTCCCATTAGTGACATCTAACAAAAATCGATTTGTTGCAAATGTAGCAAACAGAATATCGTTTTACTGTCAGTTAATTTTATATGCATGTCAGAAAAACTAGTATAGTTAATCGATATTTTTTTCATAAATAAATACATTTTCACAAACTATAAAAATATTCAGTCAATAAATATGCAGATTGGAAACATAACTTTCAATATTAAAGAAAAAAAATATAATGGTTTTTACCTGATTGTTCTTTTTACATTTAAAGGAATTTAAATCATTATCTTTCGATGCCTGAAGTCAATAAACGTGTAAGTTAATGAACATAATAAAAAAAACTATTCTTCCGAGATATATTGAAATCATGTCAATAATCTAAAATTTGTGTAGGTTTAATTAGAGAAGAAATTATTTTTTTCCTGTCTGTCAAACTTGCCAGATACTTTCTCGTTTCCAATGCTACCACGTTACTCGTGATAAAGTGTACAAAAAAAGCAATTTTTTTGAAATATTTTTGATTGTACATATATTCATAAATAAATAAATGTACATGTACATATTTGTACATAAATAAATGTACATTTCTTATTTAAGGTAACTATTAAATAATCTTCATAGACATCAGATTTATATATATACATCCTTTTTACATTGGAATATAATGGAAATATTAATAGAACTGAAATAGGGAAATTTAGAATAGAGAAAGAGGGAATGTAAAATATCGTAATAAATTAATAATTTTCGTAATAAATTTAATTAATTTTTAATGTCAAGTTTTTGTGTGTCTAAAATATGTAAGTAAAGTCTTCTGATACAATAATTAATGTTTCATATCAAATGAATATAGTAGCCAAAATACATATTTTACATGAGGAATAGGAAAGGAAAATGAGCGCTGACAACGAGCAATTAGATGTTAAATAATGCCATCAGTTACTTGACTGCATTAAAAATATTCATATAAACAATGAATAGAGAAATGCAAAACTGCTATTGACACACGGTTAAACCCCTGTCACTATTAGTGTGGGGGACTCGGAATATAAAATTACTCATAAGAGATGTAACTGAAAGGCATATCACTGACTCTCCGACCCGCCCGAAGGCACACGGATAAAGAAAACTGAGTGAACGGACAGCTGCAACAGCAACACTGGCTAGAAGTGTGCTATAGTCCTAAGGGCCATCACCGGCCACAGTACAACCCTTCCCGAAGGAAGTATGTCCCATCATCGAGGGAAGGAGCCAGATCCCCCACCTTTTTGTGGACCCTCCAGGATGGCGAGAACAACCACCATACCGGAAGCATCTCATCCTCTTTTCGAGGTGTCCCCCGGGGGGTTAGATGTAACTGAAATCAAACAGAATTTGAATTCACATCTGAATAAGTAAATCACCGAAAGCGGCTTATATATTATTAAAAATGCATTGGTTTACTACGGCAATCTACACCGTTTCACTTTCTAATAAATGTAATATAGAGGAAGTACAGTAATGGTCAAAATAATCGAACTCGAAATTTTGATATATTTCCGCGTTTTAAACTTCCCTGAGTTCAAAAAACACATTTTTTTAAGGAAATATCCGTTTGTTTATCTGTGACAAAGAGAGCTCAAAAATGCTTTAAGCTATATAGCTGGAATTTGGTATACGGTATGTACATCAAATTTGTAGATGCTTATCAAATTTTGTGTAAAGTTTGTTGAGAGGAAGCCCGTCTGTGCGAATAAAAGTTAACACGATAACTGCAAAATGCAGAGAGCTAGATAGATAAGATTCGGTAGAGATATTTAACATCTGTAGTGTAGACACTTATCAAAGTTTGAGACAAAAACAACAACGGGTTTACTTCTGGGGTCTGTACTTTCCGAAACATGTTTGTCATAATTCAAAAACGTTAAATATATCAATGTAGATATGTGATTTTGTGACTAATGTCACAAAATCCCATATCCCATAATCCCATTTTATGTCAAATATGTTTTATTCGCTTATGAAATACTTGTTTAAAGCACAAATTCAATTTTTGGATATTATTAACGATATGCCAGGATAAATCGCCAAATATCTCACTAAGGAGGGCACGATAGATTCAGTAAAAATGCGAAATTCATGCCAAATATTAATATTTTATGACTATTGTGCAACAGTATCGTGCAAGGCGTGTTCTCTGGCATGAGTTTACGATAAAATTTTGGAGAAACTACTCCCCTTGTTTACCTACATGGAATCGTTGAATTAAGTTTCAATGATTCCATACATTTCCTAGGTCAACGATATTATTACCGGCAACTATATTACGATTAAATTGTTCTTTTTGAAAATTATTTGAATTTGTTCTCCAATATTGCATTGCAAAAAAAAAAAAGAAAAGAAAAGAAAAAGAAACCGTAATTACAACGATAAAAGTAAATATGATTTTTGTTTGGGAAGTGATATAATATTAAAATTATATTATTTTTAAATGTATTTGACATTTAGAAAACAGAAACTGTAAATACATTAAGCCTTAAAAGATTGTATCCTAACCTCATTTTGCTTAAAATTACCCACAATATGCATATTATTTTTATTATTAAGCCTTCCGTTTCGGCCTTTCAACCGCTTCTCTTCGATATAATTTCTTCCTTTCCAGCTTTCACGTAACCCCGTATTATCTCGCATTCACCCGATGAACGATGCTCTGAAAAATTTTTCAGAAGTTTCCGAAAGAATGTGCGTTCGGTCGGTAAACTCTGGCTTGCAATTTTTCCACTACTGACGCGGCAACTCTGCAGCTTTAGCTTACCTTCGCTTATTTTTAAACGCAATTTCCTATGCTGATCAAGCTGCTGTATAATATGAACTCGAAACTATTTGAGCAGTTTTGAGAACTCGGAATCAAATTCTGAACTGGAAGAAAACTCGGATATTAAATTCTACCACGCCCAAATTAAATTTTTAAAAGCTTGCAGTTTTCAGTGTTTGAAAAATAGTTTTCACGGTTGGGAGTGGACTAAAAGCATTAATTATCTTGTAGTATATATCCGTTGTAAAAATTGGAAGCCTCCATTAATATTTAATTAGCTATTGTTAGTTCACCCTGAGTATTGGTCAGTTTTGATATAACTTCAGATCCATCATTCCACAAAATGTCTGACATTAAAGCCGATTTATTTTAATTAAGTCATGTAAGTTTTGTTTAATAAATGCATGAATTCATTCTAATGGAGTCCAGTTCCATGACATTATTGCGCTATTAAAAACTTAAATGTTCGGTTCATCTGGCTTCTAAATTTCGCAGTATTTTGACTTCACTTTTTTATTCATCTTGTTAATTACACAGATACAATGCGCTTAATTATTAAATGAAACAAGAAAAACGATTTGAAGTTCAGGACAACAATATAATGTATTGTTGGAAATTAGGCAAAATAATAATAATAATTTCAAAAATTTGCGAATATTTTATAAAAATCTGCGCAATTGTTTAATTCTTATAATTAAGAAGACAGATTTTTTTATAATTTTGGAGACAGTGTAAAACTTATTTTTGTGCAATAATATTTCTCGAAGTTCAAATTAATTTTTAATTAATTAAAATTCTAATTATAATTTCTAAACAATATCTTCTGTGTGCGCATTTTTTCCCATAGTATATATGTGCTTAAGTTGGCAGCTGTAGGCCAAATAGTCTGCTGTGTAGAAAGTCAACACACACACATGCACACATCTTTATTATTAGCAGAGATTAGCAGCCTATCCCCATAGAAAATTGGTTTTGCTTAGTTTCAATTAAATCTCTCTTCAAAAGCTTTATATTCATTATTCTCTTCAAAGTATTTTTAAGTATCACGTTATGATTATGATTGACATTAAATCAGTCATATTTCAATAGCCTTATATCTGTTCCATTTATTTTATACATGAACTCTAATAATAGTCTCATCCCGAGATATATAGTGCTAAAAATACATACTTAAGAGTATGGAAAATACTTAATATATACTTAAAGAGTCAGATTCTCGTCAGAAACTACATGTTTATACCATAATAAATCAGAAAGAGAATAAAAAATATAAGTGCTAAAATTATTCTGTTAGCTGCTTATATTTCTAAAGCTTTTAATTTCATTTAATTGTATTCACGTTTCCTTTCAAATCAACGCAAGATAAATTTCAGTTATTGGTTGGAAATTTAAAGGCGCAAAAGCCAGATTTGACTGAACTGCATGTAACAAAGGGTAAAAATCATAAAATCTAATATAAAGCTCAATGTGTGGTGTTTTTGTGTGTTGGTGCACTACACACCAGACCGTTCGACCTACAGCTACCAAATTTGGCACGTGTATACCTTGGAGGCCGGGAGTATGCACCTCGGAGCGAGTTTTGATTTTTAATTAGTTTTAATCAATTGAAATTAAGAAAAATTTTGGAGGTTTTCTGCTATAACTTCTGAAAATACTACAGACAAAACTGATTTTACATCATGTTGAAAATAAGAAAATAATCTTTTCAATGGGGCTATTGTTTTAACAGAGAAATTAAATTTCTATTTTTAATGAATTTTTAAAAAAATAATTTAATCGTATTTTTTAACAACTTATTTCGCATAAAATAAAAATAACATTTCAGTTGCACGAGCACTTTGCACGATAATGGGGGGGGGGGGGAGTTAGCTTTTATCAAGATGTTGCCATCACATAGTTAAAAGCTCAAATTAAAAAAAAATCTATTGACTGCTACTGGAAATTAAATCAAGAAAGATGTAACATTCAGCATGTGTTTGTATGAAATATAATAAACATAAAATATGATTTTCCAGAAAATAAATTCTAAAAAGGCTTCTATGATCTTTTACAATACTTACATTATTAATTCAATAAATCAGCTATATTTAAAGCAAACATGGTTTAATATATATCCTTTTGACTCAGAGTCGACTAATTTTTAAACCTTTAATAACCGAAGTATACGTGAAAATCGTCTAAATGAGATAAATAATTATATTTTATGTAACGTAAATCAATAAATGCTCTAATAAATTATGGATGTTTAGCTTTTATATAGATTTTATGCCCTGGGAATCATATTGAACAAAATATTCTTGAGGCTCTAATATTTTAAATAAAAAGAATTGCTCTACAATCAACTAAATCAGTCACTAAAAATGGTTATGAAAATTTGAATACCACTATTCAATAAAAACTTTCGATTTATGATCACTTCATCGACCATGTCAACAATGATACTCCAATCAGACATAAGATTATGAAAGCGTTGATAGTTCTAAATTATTCTATTCAAAACTTAATAAAAACAGTCATAAGTCAGATTTAATAGCAGAAGATAGAAACGTTCATTTATTTATTTAAAAATTGAAGTTTCAAGAATATTTCACATAATATAACTCCTTGAGATCAGAAGTCTGTATAAAATTTAGATTTCATTATTTTTAAAGTATACTTATAGACCGAAACAAAATAAAATATTATTATTCACTTCATTCAAATCCTTTTGAAAGTAAACCTAAAAATCGAATTTCATGATGAATCTGAGTGAATTTTGACAAATGATTTTTTCATCACTCCATTAACAACTCGGTTTTCAGGGCTCATATTTAAAAAAAATGCTTGGCTTCAGTAAAAAAGTTTTATATTAATTGCAGTTGAATCATTTCCACTTTAATTTAAATTTGAAATTTTACTGGAGCTGGCAGAAAATTAGATATACATATTACATTATGGCTTAAGGCTTTTATTATAGTACGAGTTTGTTATATGACTGTCAAAATTTGAAGCTTTAAAATATTTTGATGAAGAAGCTATTAAAAGAGAAGTTGCATAAACTATTTAATTGAAAATTTTAATTAGCATTAAGATTGGTGAACTGGTTCGTCGCCAAAGGCGGCTGGTCGATTATAAAAAAGAAATTTTTTGAAAGAAAAAGTAACAATATTGCCTTAAAAAAGCAAAAATATAGAAATGAAAATGATAAATGAGAAGCTTAAAATTTTAGCATCTTAAATTCAAAGACTGTGTAAAAGCGAAATAATGATGAAACGCAAAAGTTTAGGACACAAACAGAAGTAAAGAACTGCTAAATTCAAATATAAAAGCGACGGGTTTTTAAAAACTGAAAAGCATTGGGTAATTTTTCACCCACCAAGTTTATAAAATTAGGGAAAACGAGGAAAGGTGAATTTACGTTGAACAAACCATGGTCAAATGATAGACACAACCCCTCAGCGGGCCCTTCGAAATTTTTGAACAACACCAACAGAAAGATGTTTGGTCCTGAAGAATTTAATCTGCACCGAGTCCCTTTCAGCTAAGGAATCAAGTTTCAAATCTGGAACCTTAAATTTTCATATCCGAAAACTTACCAACGTATGACAGTGGCTTCTTAATTTTAATTTTATTAAAATTTATATTAATACCCTGTTGATATTAATAAAAATATATCTTAAAGTTTTATGAGATAAAAAAAATTCTTAATTAAATATGGAAGCTAACATTTTTCGGTAATCTTAAGACTTGAATATTTTTGTTTCATGGGAAATAATTTCTAATGAAAAGCAAATTGTGTAATTTAGCTGATATTCTATTTAATTTAATCAAACGTTAATAATGCATATTCGAAAGCCCTTAAATATAGCGAAAACACATATAATTCGAAGCATGCAATTAATAGACGTATTTATTCACTATTTGTATTAGTATCTTGCGAAACTGAAAGATATATTAATTTAATTAATAACTCATCTTTCCAGTCTAAGAATTACTCTCGATAATCTTAGTTGTTTGAGATATATTAATTTTTTCTTGAAAATCGCAAATGCGTAATTATGATAAATACGTACATTTACAGCGTGTAATCACTGCGTCGTATATTTATATTTTACGCATATTTAAATAATTGTATTAGATATCAGATAAGCATTCGAAATTTGTGCATCAATTTGTAATTAATTTAATGGAAATATCATAATTTCAGAGGTAGTCTGCTTTGAAGTATGTTGAGGCTGAAAATTTAATTTTATATTAATTAGCGTCATTTGAATGTTTTACAGTACTGCTTTCTTAAGTACTTTATCTAATGGTCTAAGTAATACACTTTGTAATCGTATTTGGGAAGATTATTAGGGAGATTTTATTTCCTCTTATTTATATATTATATTAGCTGATTTTCATGAGATTGCTTGGAATTAAAATACACTTTCATGTAGAATATTTTTAATGTAATAATCAGTTTTGTATGAAATATTATAATACAAAAAATATTCTTTTATCGTTTGAAAAGTTTTTTAATAAAAATGAGAATTGCAACTGGATGAAACGATTTTTAAAAACCGCCGATACTAATTTCTCCCATAATAAATAGATATTTGTTCTTGGCAAACATTGTTATTCGAATGCTTTTTAGCATTTCTTGTAGTGTTCTACAATTTTTATTTTTTATTTTTGCAATTGTTCTTCGTTTGAATTCTTTTAAAGCCAATAAAGCTGCTAAGATATATATAAAAAAAACAAAATTGTAGTAAAAAACAATCAACCAAACGATTTTTAAAAACCAACTTTAATAATTTTACCCATAACGAATTGATATTTGTTCCTTATATACATTGATATTTGTCTGCTTTTTAGCCTTCCTTGCAGTGTTTTTCTTCAATTTTATTACTTTTGCAATTGCCTGTTTTGAATTCTTTTACAACCAATAAAACTGATATATAACAGAATAGAGATATAAAAAAGAAAGCAATTGAACCAAACGATTTTTAAAATCCGCCGATAGCTAATTTTACTCATAACAAATTGATATTTGTTTCTGATATATATTGTTACTAGATTGCTTTTTTAAATTTTTTGTTGTGTTCTGCAGTTGTGCTAATGTGTTTTTGCAGTTGTTCTTGGATTTGAATTCTTCTAAAACCAATAAAACTGCAATAAATGTATAAAAATAACTGAATAGAGATATAAAAATTAAAATTGTTGAAAATCTTATTATACCCTCCAAAAATGGAGTCTTTATAAATGTTCTTATTTTAGAATTATCTGCATCCATTTATTTATTACTAAATTTCGAAAAAAAATGATAAAAATTAAAGAAAATGCTACATTAAAAAAAATTGGTATGATTGAAAAGATAAGGTTTTTTTTTTTTTAATTTTAAGTTGACATAAGAATGTGGGACGATTTGCTCCCAATTTACTGGAAAAAATTTTAGCATTTTGGTTAATTTCTAATTAATTGATCAGTTAATTAAATTTGCTAATTAAACTTAACAGTTAATTAAAAATAATAACACACTAGTTCATTTACTAAAGAATATGCTAAAATGTTTCAGGAAATCAGTGCCGCTGATTTTTTTTATGTTTGTTCCGTTATTTCTCAATAGCACTTTCTATGTATACCCTTTTATTTAATAGCAAAACCTAGAGGTTTCAATTTCATTAGGTATATTGTGGTAAAAAGAAACAGAAAACTGTAGTCATGTTTCCGATTTAGTATATAGAGGAACAGATCTGTCAGATTTAAACTTTACCATCTCTAATTTTTAATTTCAAACTAGTACGTTTCTTGTTCTAACCGATTCAGTTGTAGTAGAAGCAAATATCCAACAAAAAAAATAGTTCTATTTTGGTGCCAGCGAAAAATATTTTTTTCCTATGCCTTATTTCTAAACCAATGACTTATTTATTTCAGATAGTAAACTTTCATTTTAAATTCAAAACTGCAAAAATTAGATTTTACCACAAAAGCACTCCCAAACTCCGTTTTTCATAGAAATTCCAGACACTCTTTAAAACGCCTTACCTCCTCCACGCGGACAGTAATGGCAACTTAGGTCAATTTTGGTCCCCACAGTCTGCAAGCACTCAACAAACTTCATACGACCTCCTAACGAAATGATCCTTGCCATTTTATCGAGTTTGCGTCGACTTTTAAAAGGATTTCACTATACCACGAATGAAAAAAAGAACTAAAATATAATGAAAATAAAAAGTCAGCATATATTTTGGAAAAGCGTTCGAAACCATTTTCATTAATTTTCCATCCTAGTTCAAAGTGACGTCGCTGTGAAGCCGCTCTCGCAGGCTGACAATAGTGCAGGAAAGCCATCTTCCGGGCCTTAACTAACGGATCGGAAATGACCTTCAATAACAGTCATTTCCGCCTTTTGACAATCGGCTCGTTTCGGATGGGATGAAGATTTCGACGCCAGGAATTTTAAAGGCGATTTAGAAATCCCCCGTTTAAGCTCCCTGCTTAACTTCTTATTCATAGATGCAGGCTTAGGTCCCCACGAACTCTCAATGGCTCTTTAGGTTATGTGAATTATGCATAAGATTCGAATACATCATTATACGAATCATTTTTTTTTCTTGTGCTTCAAATATTTCCTGAAACGAAATAAATATTTATATGAAGAAGCTCAATATTTATGATTGTCACATAATAGGATGAGGAAGACCAGTAGAAAAGGTTTTTAGTTTGGAGGACTGTTTATTCGAAATTTCTGGTCCTGCGGATGGTCCGTCTGGTATGTGGACTAGATCCACTTTAAATATAGCGTCATCAACCAAAGTGGTATAAAATTCTAGGACTAAAGAATTGATTCCAAAGCAGTTTCACAAAGGATCCATCTTGTTTCTGTCTCTTGTTGCTTGTTAAATATAATGCCATGCTTGTGAGTAGTAGAAGAGTCGGTTCCATTGGACTGAAGTTTGAGATATTTTTCTGTAAAAGGTCCGTCTCGTTTGTCATGCTAGTACAAATACTATGCTGGATAAAAGTGGTTAACACATTCTTTTTCACAGGATTATATATTTAAAATAAGTTTCTTCAAAATGTTCTCTTCATTTCTGGTACCTTTGCACATTAAACATTATTTCAAGGATAAATTGTTATCAGACTCTGAACCATGGAATTGGAAAATTAGAAGATCCATTTCCAAAAGAACCATAGGAGTGGAGATTTTCCAGGTCCATTTCCAAAAGAGCCATGGGATTAAA
>JAPMOR010070755.1:135414-153507 GCA_026543865.1 Argiope aurantia
CCATGGGGTTAAAGATTTTACTGATCCATTTCCCAAAGAGCCATGGGATTAGAGATTTTACTGATCCGTTTCCAAAAGAGCTACGGGATTAGAGATTTTACAGATCTATTTTCATATGATATTGACTTCGTCTGACAGCCTGTTTTACGGTAAATTTGCAACCATTGGTCAAACTTAGACATTTTTGCCTTATTAATAGACGAAAAAAGAAATGTTGGATCTGTTATCGTTCACGTAATCCAATTACGATTCTAAATTAGGAAGTTCCGTTTTTTAAAAAGAAAAAATTAATGTATATTTAAAAAAGGTTCGTAAATCTAAGCAAATAAAATTTCTTAACGCACAACAGCTGTTTCTATAAGGGAAGTAATTAAAAGTCATTTTTAAAATGTTAAATAAAATCAGTTCAACTTATTACAAGTCACAAATATATATGCATCTAATAAAAACATTAGATTTACTACTTATAGCATTATTAAGCAATAAAATTATCGTTAAGCTAATATGGTTTAAAGATGGCGGAGGCTCTAATTTGCCCTTGGTAATACCATATCTTATCCTGTCATTAAAGTAAGGATAGTTGAAGAGCAGGAAGTAATGTATCTTCAGTGTTACCAAACATCTCGGTGTACCTGAAGTAGAAGTTGACTTAACTCCAGTGCTTAAAGTTAGATTACCTTTCTTATGAACTCCCATTAAAAATTTGCTCACATTTGTGTTAAAATTGTTCCATCCGAGTTACAGTGAACAATTCGCTTACTAATAATTTGAAAATTGCCTATGAAGAATGCAAACAGTTTTATTGTTTCGTAGATTCATATTCCTCAGCAGTATCATGCCATAACCCACTAGACCGCCAAATGGACAAATCTTGCCAGATGTGAAACCATATATTTGGCGCAGTATTGCCAAGGATAGCACCTGAGCCTGAAAATCAAATGGGCAAATCAGAAATAGCTTTCGCTCATATAAAATATCTTCCAATCTTAATAATGATCATAAATAAAAATCGCCTGTGGAAATCGAATCTTCAAAATTCAATTTAAATGCATGATTTAGTTTCCTGTCAAGTTAGTTTATCGAATAAAAAATAAACGAAACTTATATCTAAACAGTTCAAGTTTGGGAGTTTCGAATTAGAACAGAGTTCTTTTAAAAGAAATCAATCAAAAAAAGAAGAAAAATGAGGGAACGTTTGCTGAATTTGAAGATCAGAGTCACAATCAAAATCTTCTTCATGCAACTGAATGAGTCGGCTTTCATTTTTGCCTCCATCAAATCTTAATCAAAGAGAAAGCTCCAGAATAGACTTGAATGGAAGAACCTTTTCATGTTTATTCCTTCTGGCCGGGGCAAAAAAGAAGGCCTTCCAACCCAAGAGACCGATTAAATCCGGATTTGTGAAGGGCAGAATAAATCCTTGAATGGGATGGGATTTTTCAGACTTCGCTGAGATTTCTGATGGAATTTCCCTCTGGAGAATGGGAACATCAGGCATTTGCTTTTAATTTCCAGCAGAGAAATAAATGCATTTTTATAGCGTTTTCGACCATCAAGGCTTAACTTCCAATTATTGAGAAGACAATTTTCCAGCGTCTTTTATCGTGTCTGGAAGTGTTATCTTTCTCGCGTAGATACTTGTGGGATTTTAAAAGTTCTTTCAAATAATTCAGTTGATTTTGGGAAAGGAAAATATTCGTGGTTTGAAATTTCTTGAAACCGCTATAAAATTTGGTAAAGGCCCTTAAATTTTTTTTCGTAAATAATGTGCTGAACAAAAAGATGTGTCCGGAATATTGTTGATTTAGAAACAAGATTAATAGATTATGAAAATTGTTCCACAGAAAATAATGAATATGAAGACAACTTTAACTTTTGATGATTGTTGTATATAAAAAGGAATCTGGATGACTTTCTGTTTTATTATGTCTGTATGTTTAACCCTGTATTTATAAACTCGATAACTGAAAGTAAAAATGCTGAATATTGAAAATTTATCAAGATGCGAAATGTTTAGGTCTCAATAAAAATTTGGACTAAATCCGTCTGTGGAAAAACTGTCTGTTGTTCTATGCATGTAGTCACTGAAAAATTTAAAGGTCAAGGCAGCTGTAAAAGACTATGCTGGTTTTTTTTCACCAAAATTATAAATTATGCCAGATTTCAAATAGAATATGCTCGGTTTTTTTACACCAAAATTGCAAATCATACCCGAATTCACATAGAATATGCTGGCTGTTTTTGCACTAAAATTATAAATCATGTCGAAATTTAGATTTTTAGATGTAGATTTTTTTGGCACCAAAATTGTTAAATCATGCCAGAATGTATACAGAATATCCTGGGGTTTCTTTCCACCAAATTTGTAAATCATCCCAGAATTCGGATAGAATATGTTGTCTTTTTTTCTTTTTGGTACTAAAATTGTAGATCATGCTAGATTTTAGATAGAATATGCTGTCTGTTTGTACCAAAATTGTAAATCATGTTAGATTTTAGATCTATGCAATTCATGGGAGATCGCTGATTCAAAATGCTACATCTACTTGTGGATCGATGCATGAAGAAAAATCAACATGGAGACAATCCAATTTAAAAATTGAAACCTCGTATTCTGTCGTGTAGGTTTACTTGGCAAATGTTTCAAGTTATTCACTAAACAGGTTGTTTTATGGTCACGGCGTATTACTCTAATCGCTCAGTAAATCGTTAGTGATATCGTTTCAATTATGTGAAAAAATACAATGGTGGATGCATAGATTTTTTCTTTCTTCCTTTCTTTTTTTTTTGAGTCAATAAATATATGTCTGGAAATATATAGTTTTTATATATTTCTGCAGTTCTATTAGTCATGTTTAGTAGAATAATCTTGAAATAATAGCACTTTTTTAATAAAAAAAGCTCTATTCTTTTGCGTTCAAACGTTATCGAATTATGAAACACAGCATTTATTACTTTAAGTCAATTCAAAACAAACATTGATTGTTAACGAACTCTTGTTTTGGAGTATGAAAATCCTCCACGCTTTTACGCATGCGCTAATTTGTTTTATTTCAACAAAATGAAGATGAGATGGTTATAGAGAAGGGGATGTTTATTTCTTTCTTAGCAATATAAGGAATCATTCTGTAGTTTCGAATTAGAGAAAAAATAGTTCAATTTAAAAATAAAATGGAACTTAATAAGGAAAAACAGTATCAAAATGAAAATCCAGGAAATCCCTATTCAGGGATTCCAGTAAAATACTATTCTTACTCATTGTTCAAAATTGCTCAAAAATTGGTAAAATTACATAAAAGTGATAGGGACAATATTCTGAAACATACAATATCTACCTAGTACTATAAAATCGTATAAAATAATGATTCAAATACAAAATTTACTATCTCAATCAGTTTTGGCCGTTATGCAGTAATTTTATTTCGTTAAAATGTTGATGTCGAGAATGTTTTATGATAATGATAAATAGAGAAGGCAAACAGAGCAAAATTGTAATTAAAAGAAAAATTTCAACAATGCATCATTCTGTGAATTATTTAGGGTAATTTTTCAGCTGAGAATATTTTTCGTACATTCTGCATTTAAAAATATTACGAATGATTTACATGACAATCAGTCACAATTTGAGTAGATTTCTTATTTAATATATGCCTAAAAATAATGAAATCAGTTACCTTGTATTTATAAATCAGTGTCCCAATAATATGAAATTTCAAACATCCTTTGCCTTTCAAAAACAAAACACAAAACTTTCAGCAGGCCATTCCGACTATTTCATATTAGATGTGAGCAATACTTAGGCATTTAAATATATGAATGTATATGTGTATTGATTTCTAATATATTGTCTAAAAATAATTTCGAGTCACTCAAACACCGACTTCACTTTACCTTTAACTTCTGTGTTGGTTATTATTTTGGTGTTATATTATTTTGCCCACAAAACCAAAAAGCTATATCGGCACATTTTTTTTTTACAACTATATAAGTTCAGAATACTTTCTCCCCATCTCGTTCCTACTTTCTACCTTCTTGCGTTGTTCTGTATTTCCCATGACTTGGACAAAGAAATCTTGATAAAAATTGAAAATGTGTTTATTTCCTTGAACTTATGACGAATAAAAATCTTCAAAGAACTCAACGCCTGGTTCTTTAAATTGTTTTCTGTATGTATGTACCTAATAATAATGAACTCGACTACTTTTTATGTACAGTTGCATATCCTAATGTGTTTCGAAATATGCAATGAAATCTATCCAAGTAAAATTTATTCTTTCAGTATGTAAGTAAAAATTCGTACCATTCTCCATCTTGAATCCTACTCTTGGAACCATTGCTTACAGTATATTTTATGACAAACGTGGACAATATTTATGTATCTAAATATGTAAACACCTCCAAATATTGTCCCGCAGAAATATACTGCGAGCGAACTCGAGATAAGTCTCTTTTTAAGTCGAACTTACGCTATGACGACTGGAGCTGTTTATCTTACTGAAAAGAGGAGGGGGGAGTTGAGCAGGCCGAAAACGAAGGAAATGGTTCTTTCTTCGCTGCTCTTGGAAAATGTTTGAATTTAATGAACCCAGTAAAACTCTTTTTCGCAAACTAAGTTTCGGTTGGATTTGCTTCAAATATTATTCTGCAAGTACTGAATGTTGAGAATTTTTTTTTATCCTATTTATTTTTTTAACGTTCCACCTTCCATGTCTATTACAGTAAGAAAGTTTTTTTGGGAAATAAAATGAACGGAGAATTTTTTTTTTCTTTTATCTTTTTTTTTCCTACAACGGTGAAAGGTACCCGTTAAAACTTAGTAAAAGAATGCAACGAGGAATATTTAGTTTTTCTACATTGGTTGCACAATTATTTTGCGTATGCCTCTTGTAGAAAGAGGGGGGAAAATTCGAATAATTCCCTTGGTACGAAATATTCTGGCAATCTCATATTTAGAAAGCTAAAAAATAAGTCTTTCCCATTTTCTTTTCTTCTAAAGTTTCTTTTGTCCCTAATGGAGCTTTGAATGTATTTTTATGGCAGGTATTTTGATGCATTGGACTTTAAAATTTTTATGCGATTATTAATTTTCAAAAAAAGAAAGGTAGAAAATGTAAAAAAAGAGTCACCTGAGTATCTCATTTTTTTAATAAGCCAAATCCACGTTGCACAATTAGTTAGAGATACATTTTTATTTCAAATCATCAGCCTAAAATTTTATAAAAAAGGTATGGTACTAATAATAAAAAATGAAAAAAAAACAGTGAATTTGAAAGTTTTTTTTTTTTCTATAAAGTCAAATAAAGACATTCTGCGAGTTCGGAAATTATAACAATTTAAGTTTCAAACGTTGTATAGTTATATCAAACGTTTAAAAGTTTGAAATTCAAGAATGTTTTAGTTTAAGAGATTTGCTAAAGGAGATTATTATTTCGTTCTGTAGTGACTTTAAGACTACTTTGAGCCATGATTGGACACCACTTGCCTCGATACCCAATGAATCAACTTCAGTGTTATAGCAACTTGATACAAACTTAAGGAAATAAGCATGAATGTAAAACATAGAACCTCAATGCGTATTTCACAAATTTAAAAGATATATATTTTTATTTCTTGTATGTAAAGAAGATATGCAGATATAGAGAAGATATACTGTAAAACTTTCAAAATTACAATTCAGCACTCAAGATTCGCAAGTAGAAATTAGATACAAAATCCTGTGCTACATTTATATTTAAACTAGAGAAAAACCACGCAGCATATTTTTAGTGCTTAGCGCTTGAAGTTCGCAAGAAAAGATTACATTCACGCAATATATCTTGTTTGCTATTTGTATTTTAATCTGGAGGAAAACCATTCAGAATATTTTTAATGCTAAGTAAGATTAGATTCACATGATACAACAATGTAATCCAATTGTATTTTAAAGATATATCCTTGTTCGTCAGTTGTATTTTAATCTAGTGGAAAACGACGCAGCATATTTCTAGTGCTCAGCACTTGAGATTCGTAAGCAAGATTATATTCACGTGATTAAGAGTTTTCCAATTCTATTTTTATCTAGGGAAACGCTAAGCAGCATATTTCTATAATTTAAAATCACGGAACTCGTAAGAACCAGTTGAATTCATATGATACAAACATGTTTGCCCGTTGTATTTTAATAAATTATTAAATGCTCGAAACTCTTCAGTAATGGATTCTTAAGAAATATATCTAAAGCTAAAAACTTGAGATTCGTAAGCAAAATTGAATCACGTGGTTAAACGATGTTTTCCAATTATATTTTAACCTAGGAAGAAGCCAAACAGAATATTTCTAATACTTAAATGCTCGAGATTCATAAGTAACAGTGAACTTCGTATGATACAATGATGTTTGACATTTGTATTTTAACTTATTGGGAAATCACAAAACATATTTCAAGTACTTAATTGCTCGAGATTCGTAAATAACGGTTAGACTCACATAATATAACGATGTTCGCCAATTGTATTTTAAACTAGAGAAAAACCACGCAGCATATTTCTAATACTTAGTGCTTAATCTACGGTTAGTTTTCCATGATACGATCATACTCGTTGGTTGTATTTTAAGTTGGAGAAAAAACTCAAAGCCTATTTATAATGCTTTCTAATGAACTTCTGAAAGTCCACATTATCTAGAGCTGCTCTCAAACACTTTTAGTATTTCGTGGACACAAATAAGTTGTTTCCGTTTACACGGTTTTCATAAGCTTAAAAATAACATTACAAATTAAATTTTATTAAAGCACTTATTATGTACTCATACAAAATTTGGCATTCTCTTTTCTATTATATTTATATTGTTTTCCTCTTTGGCAGTTTACAAAACAAAATTAAGGCTCGTTTGGCAGTGTAAATGTTTTCAATAATCTTTTATTTATCTGAAGTTAAACCTTTTTGAAGCGTCTAAAAGTAAGGCAATTCTCTAAAAGAAAAAGTATGCCTCAAAAACAACTTTAAACATTCATAACAGAATCTATTTAAAGTACCTTGCTAACAATCATAACCTTCTGAATTTAATTATAAATATCAATTAATCGAATTTTTCTTTAAGTTTTACGAAAATGAATTAAATATTTGATTTACAATCTGCGTTGACTTTTCTTTCATTCAATGTCAAAGAACTTCAAGATATTATTGACCGTATTCTTTAAACTTCTTTTAGAGAAATTTCACAAATATTTAAGCATTAAGTATTTAAATATTTGAGTTTGAAATTGTATTGTTCCTTTTCTTGTCATCAACTTTAAATATTAATTTCGATCACGATATTTTCAACAAATATTTAAGCAGATTGATTTAAGAATTTGACATTCAAATAACGATATTTTATTGAACTGTTACTGAAATTTCGTAGGGAAATTGAAAAAGAAATATTATAAAAAAGTGCAAATAAGTTCCATTATTATAGAATTAAATCCTAAAGAAACATGTAAAAATGTTTAGCACCTTACATTTATACAAATTTATTGAAATACTTAAAAGAATTTATTCAAATTATATTAGTTGATTACAAAATTTATTTCAAAAATTTAATTTCTGGTGAATGACTTGTTTATTCAACTTCAGATTCATATATAGGTATATTAAATAGATATTATTGAACAGGATTTATATTAGAATTCAATCATTTAATTAGCTGTTACGTTAATTGTGTTTCTTAGATATTTGTATGAGAAATAAAGATATTCTTTGAAATTTAACGCTTAGTTTCAACACATGTACTATTTCTTTATTTTTCTGTTAAGTTTAGTTTGGTTTATTTAGTTAGTTATATTAACGTCCCGTTTAAAGCAACACTAGGTCTATTTTGGGACGGACCTCGTAATTTTGAACCATGGTCAGGTGACGAGGACGACATCTGAGCTGGCACCCCCTCTCCACACCACACCAACGAGAGGATTCTCTGTTAAGATACATACGATAATTAATTAAAGGCAGGAATTGACAGGAGATGTTTTTTTATTTTCATTAAATATAACATTGTGTCATAAAATTAATTTTATGTAGAAGGACTCTAATTCAAAGACTATGAGTTAAGTTTTGTTTTTGTCAATAATCAGAAATTAATGCAGAGCAAAGTTCTTGCACGTTATATTTATGCAAATTTCTTGAAACTAAAAATTTAATTAATTCAAATTCTATTAGTGTATTACAAAATTTATTTCAATAGTTTAATTTTTGGTGGATGATTTGATTATCCAGCTTCAAATTTATTTACAGGTATATTAATAGATATGATTAAATTTTTTATTAGATTTTTGAACAGAGTTTATAATGGAATTACTTTTTTTTAATTTAACATTCAGTTTCAACATATGCACAATTCCTTTTTTTTCTGCTAATTTTATGACGATAATTAATTCATTACAGGAATTAACAAGGCAGATTTTTTATTTTTTTATTTTCATAAAATATATCATTGTATTGCAAAAATTGATTTCATGTAATATGACTTTAATTCAAAGACTATGAGTTAAGTTTTGTTTTTGCCAAGTTAATAACCAGAAATTAAAGCAGAGCAGAGTTATTGCACGTTATATTTATGCAAATTTCTTGAAATAGAAAATTTAATTAATTCAAATTCTATTAGTGTATTACAAAATTTCATTTTAACAATTTAATTTCGTTGGAATGATTTCATTAGTGAGCCTCAAACTTATATACAGGTATATTAATAGATATTATTAAATTTTTGAAAAGAGTTCATAATGAAATTTAATCATTTAATGAGCTGTTACCTTGATTGCGTTTTCTTAGATATTTGTATAAGAAATCATTATTCTTTGAAATTTAACATTTAATTTCAATTTATGTTGAATTCCTTTATTTTTCTGGTAATTTTATAACGATAATTAATTCAATACATGAATTGAAAAGATATTTTTTTTTTCGTAAAATATATCACCATATTACAAAAATTAATTTATATGATGGGACTTGAATTCAGAAGTCTATGCATTTAGTTATTAGTTTAGTTTATTATTTTTGGGAGGTTAATAGCCAGAAATTAATTCAGAACATAGTTATTGAATATGTATGATCTATGTTGAGAAGGAAGTAATAGTAAGTTATTCTAGTAATTAATTATAACTGCGCAACTGGAATACATTGCTATGAAGCACGGACAGCATTGTTTGACATTCATATATCTCAGGACAATATCCTGGCATCGAAAACCGATTGCAGAATTGTATGAACATGTAATTATAGATACTAGATGCTTTGTTAATATTCCGATTTCAAGTGCACATAAATTTGTGGTTGTGCTTTTGAAATGAATTCTATGGTTGGATGAATGCCCAAAAAGTACGCCTGATTTTCTCGTAGCTATTTTAGCCACTGAGATCATAAGTGAATTATGGGCCGTTTGTAACAACATACAAAATTTGGGGGTAGATGTTGCTAAAATATATAAATGTTGTATTCTAATAAAGTTAACTAACACTATTATTTCAGCGTATTTGAATTTGCGATATATTATATTAATATATTACGATAGATAGATATGTAATAAACTTTTTTACTTTTTCATATATGAAAGAAGGTATAGCAAAGAAAAAGTAATATAATCGTCAAAATATTTGAAATTTTATCGAATTTCCGTGTTTCAAACTTCTTCGAATTCGAAAAGCACTTTTTGGAATTGCACTAATCCCTTTTTGAAAACGATGATCAAAACTCCTTTGATTTAAATTAATAAAATGTGATATGTGGTTTTTTTATTTCAATTAATTGTAGTTTGGAAAAAAAACCTACAAAACTTTGTAGTTTTTTAATGAAATCCATTAGAGGGAATACATGCGTTCTAGTGTCAAGTCAAAACGACAAAACTTAAACAGCTAGATGAATAAAATTTGGAATAAATGTAAAGGTACTTGTGTACGTTCTGATAAATATAATTGATAGATAAACTGATACATAATTTCTAAAAATGTTCATATTTTAGTTTTAAACGTTCGGAAGAAAGTCTAAAATATATACTCAGTTTTCATCACTATATTACGATGCACAAAGACTTTGCGAGACACTGCAAATAAAAATCTGTGTACTCATAGCGCTTACAGTCTAACCTAAATTACATAATTTTATGTGGAGTAAGATGTGAGAGGGCATTACCTTTATGAGAACATTTCGAAGTTTGTTGTTCTCTTCATGCTGTTTTTGAGATTGCAATAATTTATCTTTACTTATTTTTCGAAGAAGATTTTTTAAAATATGCACAATTTAAAATTTTTTGATGAGATATTTCTTATTTTCAGTTGTCATAACATTTCAATTTTCTTTCAACTTGATAAATAGAGTTGAATCTATAATTTAAATGGAAATTTTCTCATAGGTTTTTAAACAGCATTTTGTAAAGTGTCTGCTATATTATAGTCACTTTCCATTTATTGAAGTGAATAGGAATAAATGCAAATATCGTATTAATGAGGTTTCAGTTTATTTGGAATAAAATATATTTATTACAAAAATCATCCGGTGGGTATGCGAGGCAAGAAATACAATAAGGGATAGTGATCTTTATTCCGCAAGAAAACACGAAACACAAGTAGTAAAACAGAGTTGAAGCATACACAAAATAAAAACTGAAAAAAAAATCCAAATACGCAGTCAAGCAGTAAACCATTATTGATCAATCACAAACCTCAATATCGATTCCAGTGCAGTTCGTAAGTTCTTTACAATTAATACTCCAAAGAGAGAATCGATTCTTCGTGTGAATTCTTAATATTTTATAGCTTAATTACCGGGTAAGTCATATCACTGACTCTCCAACCAGCCCGAAGACACACGGATAAAGAAAACTGAATCACCGGACCACCGCAATAGCAACATTGACGGGAACCGTGAGTGAATCCTTAGGACCATCAACGGCCATGGTTCAACCCTTCCCGAAGGAAGTATATCCCGTCATCGATAGGAGGAGCTAGATCCCCCACCTTTTTGTGTACCCTTCAGGGTGGCTTAATTACCGGGTATAGAGTTTTCTAGAAGGATCTTTGTCTCTCCGCTCCTAAAAAGATGTAATAGCTCTATTATTTTCTTGAACTCTCATTTCTATTGACAAAGTAATGATTTTTTTCTGAAGTCGCTAAATAGGCGATTAATCTGACATTCATTCAGCATTCATTAAAAATATATATACCTTTTCTCCTTGATATAGCACTTATTGCTCACAGAAATAATATTACAGATTCTCAACACTGTATATCGCATTACAAATAAAATAATTCTATTACTGTCCTGTGTATTTTTCAGATAATATAAAAACACATCGGATCCGATTGCAAGATTTATATGAAAGAAAACATTCATAAACAAAAGCTTTTGTTAAAAAATTTACCTTTAATAATTGCTGCAGATAGTTAAAGTTAAGAGATTGTAATGATAACTATCAGAAACAGATGTTACCATTTTGCGAAAAAACAAAGAATGGTTTTAATAATTAAGTAGGCAAAGAACAGGAAATGTAGATGACTAGAAGCTTTATCTAGAAAGAGACTATCATAAGTCGTTTCAGCAAAAAGTCTTTTTTTTGTACAAAACATCATTAATCTTTCCTTTTCTCTTTCTACAACGAAAATAAAAAAATAATTACTAAATAATAAGGAGATAAAAAAAGGAAAAAGAAGAAATTTTATCATAAGTTGTTCATCCGTCCTTACTTATTTTTATGAAAAATAAGTAATTAATCTTTTTCATCCTGCATTTGCACGGTTAGACACAAGAAAGATCGTTCTTTTAAATGTCGGTTGACGTGAGAAGTGAAATTTTTGGTTGATACATGCAGTTTAGGAAAAGAATTAAATATTTTATTTATTTTTCTTATCTCTAAGATATATAAATTTCTCATAAGAAATTTTCGTATAATAGAAGTAGTGACAAATATATACCTGATAAAATACATTTTACAGCTAATTATTATAAATAAAAACTGAACGCTTAGTTAGAAAAATTATATAGCCGAACTAGTAAGAATTTTATAGAAGAATGCTTTAACCCTTTAAAGGGCCATTTTTTTCTAGTCATATTATGTCAAAATATTTTTAGGCTTGAAATTAGAATAAGGAAAGGGATTAATTTAGCTTATTGGATACATTTAATGTGATTAATTAATTAATTTGATTAATTAATAATTAAGTAATAAATCTAGACATATCATTTTATCTGAGATAAAGAACTAAAGCATCTAAGATTCTGACTTACTAAAAAAATCTGTCAGAACTTATGCCAACCTACATAATTTCATACAAAGATTGATAAATTTGGTGGGAAGCATACTTCCCGCGGCCCGAGAAAGGGTTAATGAAAATGAAAGTAAAATATATAATATTTTTATATATTTGACTTTAATGAAATATTTTACTTATTTTATTTCATGAATTTGTATTATACTACTAGGATTAAACATTCCAATAACTTATTTTATTGTGAAAAAATGAGCACAAATAGAGCCTATATATTTGATATTTCTGTGAGCAAACTATACACTATCCTGCACTATTGTGCAAATATATTTTGTATAATTATACTGTGGAACTATGCATTTTTGACATTATTCTTACCATATGAAATGCGGATTGTAAGTATCCTTCTGCCGTATTCTCTAATGCCTTTCTCTCTTGTCGCTGCACTTTTTCAGAGCTTGAGAATCGTTGCCTTATAAGAATTTTTTTCATGCCATAGCCAGGAGAAATAACTGGTTATAAAAAGACTTACGAAATGCAATAATCATTCATTGATGTGAATTAATTATTGGTATGTAAAATTAGATAAACGATAACTTAAATAAAGAATTTATTTAAATGTACACTGAGTTCTTTAAAATGTGGGCAATGTATACGCTATAAAATGTCCTAAAAGATATTTTTTATTAAAATATCTAAATCTGAATATTCGCCTCTTATTGCGAGGTTAGATGCAAAAAGAAAAAGATGAAAAACGTTCTCAATTTATCAATGGCATATAAAGAAGAAAAAAAATTGGAACACCGGTGCTTTTTTCGGTATTTGGCCATACGTATGTAGATAGCTGTTCGCATTTTTGACTGATTGCGTATTTGTTCTTCATTAAATGGCTGATCGTCATCACTTCAATTCCATTTCCTTATGAGTATTTAAACATCGGCTTAAGAAATCTCTGATCTTTACGTGTATTTGTGTCGCTTTTTTGTTGTTGTTGTAGTTGGAACTCGTATTTTTTGCCACACCATTATTTAAAAGCAAGTGAGAAATCATGTGTTTTGTTGAAAGACTCCAAAACAGTTATTGCATGTGATTGAATCCAAGTGTAAAGTTGTGTTGGAATAGATTCAAAACATCTTTTATGTTGCTATCTTTCATTGCACGATGTCTGCTATCACACTCTCTTAGACTGCACTTTGGAGATCTGCCCAGCTGAAGGGAAGATGTTTAATATTATAAATAGGCTTAGCTTGTACGAGATCATCAATGCTTATTTTGTATCTTCATGGTCATAAACGTGTCTTTTAATCGTAAATGTAATTTTTTGTTTTATTGTTCCAGAATTTCTACATTTAAACATATTTCCTCTAATTGTATTAATCAAAACTAATATGCAGAAATGGCGTAATCATAATACAATATCGTGTTTTGAATATTGTAGATATAAAATCGTAAATAATCAATCTTGGATAATACGTAATCATTATCCATATTCTCAATTATTTCTGTATCTTTTAAGAAGAACAAATCAACAGGTACAATCTTCCTAAGTAAAAGCCAAATAAAGAAATTTGGAAATTTCTTTATATGACTTATATAATTAATTAATGACATTTCAATATCTTATGTAAGTGCACACAAAATGCACACAATGTTTCTGCTATCACTTCATGAATACATTACCGTTCGGTTGGCGCAGTATAGCCACACATGGCGTTTGCTCCAATAAACAACAAGCAAATAAATATAAATTCATCTATAATTATAATAAAGCTCAGTGTGTGTGTGCTTGTTGGCGCTCAACAGGCCAGACCGTTTGACCTAGAATCACCAAATTTGGCACATGAAATCGAAATGTGCACCTCGAAGCGATTTTTTTATTTTTAATTAGAATTTTAATTAATGAAAAATTAAGAGAAATTTCGACGTTTTTTAGATACAACTTCCGAAAATATTGTAGCACAAAATTGGTTTTTGCATCATATTGAAGTTGAAAAATTAATCTTTTTTATATAATGGAAAAGTATACCTTAGAGAGATTTTTTAGAAAGTTTAATTAGAATTTTAATTAAAAATTTAGCTGAATTTTCCCGTGATAACGTCCAAACGTATTACAGCACAAAACTGCTTTATTATTATTATCTTAAGTTCAAAAAATGATTTCATTTATACCAATGTTTTTACCTATAAATTAAGTTTCTATTTTTAATGATTTTTTACATTTTATAATTGTATTTTCCAGCAATTTTTTCCTCAAAAAATGAAAGTAAAATTAACTTGCAAGGGCACGTTAAGAGTGTATCAGTGCGTTGCGGTCAAGTTGACGAAAATCAAACAATGATTTAATTAACTTTTATTGCAATCCAAACTCAGGAAAGTGTGATGTTCAGTACGTATTTAAACAGAAACGTAATGTTATGGAATAAATATAAAATGTGATATTTTCCACATAATTCCACGGCAGCTGATTACTATTTAGGGAAATATATAGT
This sequence comes from Argiope aurantia, assembly GCA_026543865.1. Taxonomy (NCBI): domain Eukaryota; kingdom Metazoa; phylum Arthropoda; class Arachnida; order Araneae; family Araneidae; genus Argiope; species Argiope aurantia. The sequence continues at coordinate 150,118 of JAPMOR010070755.1, forward strand.
ACAATGAACAAATTATCGGAAAGTTTCTATATTAATATCAGTTATATGATTATTGAAATCTGAAGTTTAAATATATTTTGATGAAGACGATATTAGGAGAGCAAGGTACATAAATATTTAATTGAAAATTTTAGGAAACATAATTCCTGACCTAACCAGCTGATTGCCAAAGGCGGTAAGTTATAAAGAAATTATAATTACATTCATCTGATTACAGACTTCATTTCATTCAATAATTTTTTATAAAATTCAATTTGCTTATTTATTAATTTCGGAGCGGTTTCTTTTCCTTTGTAAAAATCGCTTATTATATTTAATAATAAATATTTTTTCTCAAATCTTTTCGGCTCTTGGAATCTATTTCGCAAAAGAAGTGTGCAGTACGTTTTTACGAAAATTCAATGCACCGTATATTAAATAGGACTCAATGCAAATTCCTTTTTCTAAAAAGTGGGTTGCAAAATTTAAAAATCTGGGTTTTATCTTTAAAAATCTGGTATTTACTTCTTTTTCGTTCTTATTTGTAACGTCTTTATTCAAAGTAAATATCCAAAATAAATTGCTTTTCTTAGTATATAGTCGATATGACAATTCGACTCTGTATTCTTGGAAATGCAACAATTTCTGAAACTGGGTCATTCCAAGAACTATAAAATTGTCCAATATTCAATAATTTTATAAAAACCATTAGCTAAGAAGAGTTTCTTGTACTTTCATTTACCTCTTTCAATTTCAGAGTTATAGAATAAAACTTGGAAAAACAATTTCCTTATACTTTTTTCAACATTATAACGGAAAACTGTTTCTTTTTTATGCCTATAAACACACGCATATATATTGTATCTTTAGCATTAGTTCGTTTCAAATCTTTTGTGATAATAGGATTCTTATTTAAAATCTTATTATTGTTGCATTAGAAATTCACGAATTTTTTTAATTGACTTGAATTAGCATTTCAAAATTTAGTTGCTGAAGACTCCACTCATAAAATTTTCATAAAAATGCTACAATTCTGTAACATTGCATTTTTTTTTCACTCCATAGCTAGTCTCATAGTAAAAATGAGGAAGTTACTGATATATATAATGCACGCTGCTTAGATGTCAGGTCAGTGACTTCCTGCCTTAGTGACAAAACTGAAGATTCTAGAAAATACAAGAATTCTGGTAAAATTTCTATCAAGAGCCAAATTTTAGAAATTCTTCTAGATTTTTCGATGCCATGTTGGATAACTTATATAAAACGAGGAACCAAACAGGATGAGTCAATTTAATTAATTTTTTTAGAGTGATGATCGAGTTTCGAGCTCTACAACTGTAGTCTGAGATACTTTGTGCTGGTATTGAAAAAGGATTTTCTGTTTTAATATGCGTAGTTTTCTACAAGTGTTTTTTTTTGTGTGTGTTCAGCTGTATTGTGTTCTTTCTTATGAAATAAAGTGCCATTCGTCATTATCGGATTTTTCACCACACGCTGCCCAGATGGATTTTGTCTAACATTTCTAGAATGTGACCAGCATCGTATCATACCAGTATAGATGTCATGTAAATGAAATGTCAGTAGATTATAAATTCCAGCGTTTCTTTTTTAATTTATCGTATACGAAGTAAAGAAAAGTGTTGTAATCATCAAAAAATGTGAACTTCAGATACTGGCGAATTTTCGCATTTCAGACTTCCTGATTCCGAAAAACATATTTTTGGTATTATGTCTGCATATGAAGAAGATAACCCAGGAATGCTTTAAGCTAAACGTTTGAAATTTGGTATATGGAATTATAACCAAATTTTAGATTTCTATCGTATTTTTAATGAAATCCATTTACTTAAAGTCTGTTTATCTGGTTAGTAGAGTACCAGTGAATTCGATAACTACAAAACACAAAGAGCTAGATAGATAAAATTTGATACACAGGTTTAGCATCTAAAATATAGATACTTATCAAATTTTGAACAAAAATCCATCAAATGTTTGACCATTTGTCATTCTCTACTGTAACATGATTGAAACTTATAAGCGCAATGGCTTCGACAATGAAATTTTTTATGCTATGTTGTGACTGGGCCGCGGTGGCCTGGTGGTAAGGTCTCGGCTTCGGAACCGGAAGGTTTCAGGTTCGAGACCCGATTCCACCGAAGAACCGTCGTGTAAGGGGGTCTGTTGCACGTTAAATATGTCCTGACCAAACGTCCTCCCGCTGGTGTGGTGTGGTGTGGAGAGGGGATGCCAGCTCAGGTGACGTCCTCGTCATCTGACCGCGGTTCAAAATTACGAGGTCCGTCTCAAAATATCCCTAGTGTTGCTTCAAACGAGACGTTAATATAACTAAACCAAACCAAACCGAGCTATGTTGCAACTACAACTGTTGTTTTGTGTCAAATTTTGATACCTTCAGCCGATGAAAGAGCATCTAAAACACATATTTTTCGCGATAGATTCAATTTAAAAAAATGATAGTTTGAGGCTAAAGATCTTTATTTCATAATTATAGTTCACCAATGCCATGCAAAGTATTCGCTCCCTTACCCAATGTCTACAGTTTTATGCGAAATAAGAGAGGTAAGACCTTATTAGAGTGAATAAACTGGTGAAAGTGTCATATAGAACCACTCTCGTAGGTTTTCATCTAATAACAAATAACTAAATGGTAGAAATTATTATAGAAAATATTATTTTCGACTATTTTTATAATCTTATCCTCTGTATAACTCATAATATAACCCTATTCCCTGTACTTTAGAAAGCAATAATAATCTAACAATTTAAGAAAATTAACTGTGTGTTTTTATTTAATTGAAATCCTGTGTTAGCACATTGTTCTGTCGTGTAACGCTTCATTTTTACTAATCCTAAGCTATCATCTGTCAAATTATTTTTTAATAGGGTTGCCAATATTTTACTGTACGAATGGTGACAAATTCAAATATTGCATTACCCTTTATCTTAAATTATTCTCCTTTTTGTACCTAGGAAGATTTCATTGAAAACAAATTTGCTCAAATCTATGTGTAAAAGGAAGAAATAGCAATTACTCTTCAATAAAAATCTAAATCTTAGTCTTGCATAAATTATTTTCCTAATCATTCTATTCAAATTTAATACTCTACACTTTTCCCATTTAAGTTATAACTAATTTCAACATTCCTCTAACACACACAAGGGGCTGAAGAGGCGAAATTATTCTTCTAAATTAGCCGAAACGGATGCCTTATATGCTGCAGTTTTACAGCGCCCTCCCCCCCCCTTTCTTCAAAGATTTCCGATACCGGAACAACCCTCCTTTAGTTCGCAAATTCTCAGTGGTATCTGTTTCCCGTAATTATGAATTAATGAATAATATTAATTTGTACACTAGTTCAGAGGATGAAAGGATGCCTGGAATGATTAAGT
>JAPMOR010070755.1:193507-222638 GCA_026543865.1 Argiope aurantia
ATTTACTTTTGTTTAAATGCCTTGTAATAAAAACTTTTCATATTCTCTAAATACAAATACCAACATTACCAAGTTTATAAAAACAGCATAGATTATTCAAACTATATTTATTTTTATTTATGCTTATTATATACAATAAAGAATATCCAATTTCAGAAAGAGAAAAAATTGTAAATCATTTGTTTAAATTTTATAATATTTCATAATAGTCTATTTTTTGCACTCAATTAAGTTTTATTGTATTTTTGACACTTTTAACTTTATATATTTCTTCTAAATGTAAGATAATTCGTTCGCTTGGCGTTAAAATTAAAATATGACTATATAATTACGTTTTTTTAAAGTTTTATTTTATATTCTCAAATGTATAATGTTTTAATATAAAATGAACGAAATAAAATATCATACAAACCTGATGTTAAAACTAAGCCTAAATAATTAACTAATATTTCTTAAATTAACAAAATATTTCAATTGCAAAAAAATCAAAACATTAATTTAAAAAAAACTGGCATTTATTTTGATTAAAAAATTTAGACCTAAATTCAATTCAAAACAACAATAAAGAACAGCAAAATAGGGTATAAGATTTTTTTATGTGATATATATTAGCTTTCTAAATATGTGTTAATAAAGTGAGATTTTAAAATGGTTCTTTTTAATTAAAAGTACTTCCTTTTTTTTTTACTTATAATAATTATTATTCTGATTTTCCTAAATCTTCATGAAAATAAAAAATTGTTATTTTCACATTTTAATCAATTTTATTTTGAAATAATGTTAACAAAAAAGGCTAATTAAAAATAAATCCTATATTAATTAGAAAGTTCCGATCTTCCAATTAACTCAAAGAAATATACATTTAGATTTTTCTTTTGTAAATATATACATATTTTACAATTATAATATCAATCTTTTACCTCATATATCCTTTTGTTTTGGAAAAAAATTTTAGAAATATATTTATTGGATAGAATAATTTGAATTATTACAGACAGACATTTTATATATATATATATATATATATTTCATTTAAAATTAATTAAAACACTGAAAGGTTACAAAAAATCATATGTAAATGAAAATATAGTAATAAATTAACATTTTTCAATATTCCTTAAAAACACTTAGTCTTTTTACTTGCAAATTCAAAATTATTCTTCCACAAGCGAGTTACTTTTAAGCAAACGATTTTTTTTGTGCTCATTATATTTTAAAAATAAATATTCTTCTATTATCTTAATGACTTAAATATATATGCTTTATCCACGTTTTCTACGACTCATAAAAAACAATTGAAAAATCTTATGAAATGAATTGACATTTTTCTTCCACTTCAAAACCAATTACTTCTCAAAAGCATTATGTCATTTTAATGTGAATTTAGAATTACACTTATTTAAACATATTACTTTCGAGCAGACGATCCCTCTTTTTTTGTCTGGCTTTTAATTTAAAAATAAATGATGTTCCTTTTCTGTTTATAACTTAAATATACATCTCATATCCACGTCTTCTATTTTACGTATGATTACCAAAACAATGGATGATTATCGTACTTCCAGTAGCTAATCTGTTATTTAGCAGCAGTTGTCATCAGCAAAATATGACAGGTCAAAGTAACAATAACTATGGTTTATCTTTTCATCGTGACGTTGCAATGGTTCCTGGTACGTTGTTTTAAAATGTTTATGCTATACTACATCGGTGTTTATTACTAATGTAATTTCTTCGTGAAGTTCCCTTTCTCTAATTCTATTACAGTTGAGCTTTTTCACATGATATCCGGGCTTTAATTTTTACCGATCAGCACGTAATATCACTTTGGCTAGTTGCAGGTTTTAAAGCTGTAGTTATAGGAAAATTATAGAAGTTAGTTGAGTCCCTCAAAAGAACTTCAATCAGCATCACCAGTTAGTAATTGAATTTCCCATGATAATTTTACTTTATTTTCTTTCATGAAGCGACTTGTAACAGCAAAGAGTAAATGAAATTTTTTGTAACATTTCCTAATGAATGTTTAAAAAATGAGTGTGTGTATGGGGGGAGGAATTAGTGTAAAAATTGACAATTATAGTGTAATGGAAAAATTTTGCTATAGTGGTAAATTTAATTTTAATTAAATTTTTATAAATCTGATTATTTCCGGATAAATGTTGAATGGCATGCAGCACTCAACTGCATATTGTCTTACTTGCATTATCTTTCATTGTAACAGCATGATACATAATGGCTTCCAAAATTAAATTGGCATGACGCATTGAATGTCACATGATCAAGAATTGTTTCTGTAAAATAATTAGTAAATTTAATAATAATTAAATTGTCATAAATTTGATTTTTCCGGTTAAAAATTATATTTGCTGCATCAAGTGAGTCTTGCTTCATTCAATGAACACAATTAAATTAATCCACATGATCTCAGAGTCACGTGACAAAAATAACTGCAAATATCATCCAACAATCAACTGTATATTGTCTTACTCACATTGTGCTATGACATTATCTTTTACTACAACAGCATGATACGCAATGGCTGCTAAAATTAAACTGACACTACGCATTGATATGTGACATTGATGTGATCGAAAATTGTCTCCGTGAAGTAATTGGTAAATCTAATAATATCAGCTATCATAAATACGATTCTTTCAGCAAAATTATTTTTACTACATCAAGTGAATCTTACTTCATTTAAGGATAGTGAACACAATTAAATCAATTCACTTGATCACACATGACAAAGATAACAAAGATAACTGCAAATATCATCCAGCATTCAAATATATATTATCTTACTCACATTGTGAGGTTACATTATTTTTTACTTCAACAACATGATACATAATGGCTACTAAAATTAAATTGCCAAACGATCACGAATTGACTTCATCGAATAATTTTATAATACATTTAAATGTAAATTAAATCATATATATATATATATATATATATATATATAACTCAATGCGAATGTGTTATTTAAATTAATATTGTTATTTTGTATCAGATTTGTTTGTGTGCTGAATTCTTAATACTATTATTCGTGCTCTGATTTAAAAAAACCTTATTATTTATTTTTCATTTTCAGGTAAGCGAGATTTATCCTCTCAGGTTTAATTAATGCAGTTTTGAAAAGTTCTTTATATGCACGAAAGTGGTAAGAATTTCTTTTAATTATATCTTAAATATTGCTTGTAGTGACTATCTTATGTGTTACGGAATAAAACGTACAACAAAAGCTTTGCAAACTTATGAAATAAACATTAAAAAAACTTTTTATTAATAAATATTGTTATTTCAAGACTTCATTCCGCTTTTCTTCATGTGATTTTCAAATCAAATAGAATATATCAAAAAATATTGAAAGCTAAATCATGTAAAAAATTCTAATCGTTTAATTGAAAATGATTATTTCACGTTTTTTTAACTTTAGATTTCACGCGTCAAATTATGTTTTTGATTCTTTTAATTATATTATTTTAAAAGCTGACAATGTGATTGAGTCAAGGATATAATTATATTTGGTTAAGAGATGAAACTACATTTGCTTTTTTTAAAAATTGACGCTGTTTTTTTTGTTTGTTTTTTTTTTCATCACAAAGAATTTGTTTCATACAATAAATTGGAATAATTCATAAGGTTTTTTATTTATTTTTGCAATTGATTCATTGAAATAAATATTTAAGAACAGAATGAAATAATTTTTCATTTCAGCATATCTTTAAGTTAAGTAGAGCATAAATGAATTTTCTCACTTTTCTCATAAGATTTTGTTATTTTTAGTTCAGTTAAATGTTATAAAAAAGATTTTAGTAACACCTACGCAAGCTTCAAGTAATCAGTTTAATTTTTGAAACATCGATTTCATTTATTGCTTACGAAAGAAGTTTCGCAACGTCCGCTTATTTTGTTGCTTCTGACTAATTGTAATTGAACGAGTTGTCATCATGATTAATATTAAAGTGACAAACATTTTGTTGTAATAATAACAAATCATCCGTTGCAATAATAATAATTACAAAATTTAGAAATTCAGTCATTATAAAGTTAATTGTTTTAACTCTTATCTATACTTATAATAAAGCTCAATGTGTGTGTGTGTGTGTTGGCGCTCTATAGGCCAGACCGTTTGACATACAGCTACCAAATTTGGCATGTGTATACCTTGTAGGTCGGGAATGTGTACCTGGGGGTTATCTTTTTGAATTTTTAATTAGAATTTTATTTATTTAAATGTTAAGCGAAATTTTGGTGTGCTTCTGCTATAGCTTCCAAAAATATTACCGCACAAAAAAGATTTTTACATCACGTTAAAGATCAAAAATTTATCTTTTAAATGATACCAATGTTTTTTCTTAAAATTAAATTTTTATTTTTAATGAATTTTTAAATAAATATTTTAACTATATTTTTCAACAATTTTTTTCGTACAAAATAAAAATAAAATTTAAGCTGCAGGAGCACGTTTCGCATTCATGGGGAAAAATGAGCGTTTTTCAAAGTGTTGCCATCACATTGATTAAAGCTCCAATTAAAACTTTTTGGAAATGAAATCTGCAAAATTATAATTTTCGGCACGTGTCTGTAGGAAATGAAGCAAATAAGAAATATTATTTTTTCTAAAAAATAAATTCAAGAAAAATTATTTTATGATCTTTTACACTCTCTATATTATTAATCCAATAAATCAGTTTTATTTTAAGGCAAGTTTTGTTTAATATGAACAGGATATCCATTCAAATCAGGGCCACACAGCTAATTGGTAAACCTTTAGTAAGACATAGATCTGCTAAAATGGTCTAAATGGAAAATGATTATATTTTATGTAACTTGATTCAATAAATGCTCTAATAAAAAGCGAATTTTTGATTTTACATAAAGTCTGCTGTAGAAATCACGATTAACAAAATGTTCTTGAAGCACTAATATTTTAAATAAAAAGAATTAATTTCCAATCAACTAAATCAATCACTTAAACTGACTGATTTATGAAAATTTGAATATCACTATTCAATAAAAAAAAGGATAATTTTAGATTTTTCCATTGATCGCTTCAAAGAAAATACGCCAATCAGCGGCAGGTTTCTCAAGATTAATTGGCCTAAGATTATGAAAATGGTGAGTTTTTTTAAATTTTTAACATTCAAAACTTCATAAATAAGTCTTAGTTGATCGTGGAAAATAGAAACATTCATTCATTTATTTAAAATTTGGTGTATCCAGAATATTTCTCAGAATATGATACCTTACTGCATTAAATTTAGACTTTATAATTTTTGAAATATATTTATAGGCCGGAACAAAATATTATTATTGATTTCATTTCAATCCTTTTGAAAGCAAAACTATAAACTGAATTTTATGCTGAATCTGAGAAATTTTTGTTGAATTATTTTTTGAGATATTACATAAATTATGAAAAATATTTTGTAGTTCACATAAGACTTATATACCGAGTGATTCTGTTTGCAATACTCATATTCAATAATAATAATAATAAATAAATAACAATAAAGATGATAAATAAAATAAAACGCTTGATTTTATTAAAAAATATCTTTATATTAATTGCAATTTCATCATTTGCACTTTAAATTAAAGTTGAAGTTTTACCGGAAATGACAACAAATTAGCAAAATATATATAGTAAATTGAACGAAACGATCTAAACAACAGTATAAGTTTGGTATGACTATCAAAATTGGAAGATTAAAAATGTTTTGTTTGAGAATCTATTAAGAGACCAGTTACTTAAAATATTTACTTGAAAATTGTAGCGAGCGGTAATACTGGCGAACCGGCTGGTCGCCAAAGGCGGCTAGTGAGTTTATATATTCATTCAGTGTTTTGTCAGATCTAATGGAGGCTTTAATCAAATCGATCTTTTGTCTGTACCAACAAATGTTTTCACAGTTTTGAAGTTTCAAATAGAAAATTTTTACTAGTCGGGAAAAAAAATTCTAAAATCAATTCTTCCGATTCTTTACAATTTGTTTAAATTAAAAAAGAATATTTTTAGATTAATTAATATTGGTAGTGATTTTAAAATTGAAAGAATTTTTTGATTTTTTTAAATAGAACGAGCAAAAGTCTCTCTCAAACTTTCTCACATACTGTCTAATAAATGTGTTATTCCTGATACCGCAAATTTGTGGATCATGAGAAGATTTGACAGATTTGGTTTAAAATATCATAACAATCAATAATTTAGATGCTAAATTTTTATACCAAATTGCATATACCTAGTTCTTTGAGTTTTGTAATCATCGAGGTCACTTGTACTCGAACAGTCAGCCAGACAAACTTCCTGTGAATGAATTGTTCCAAATTTGATAGAAATCTATAGATTTGATCTGAAATCCGAATACCAAATTTCATCTGTCTATCTCAAAGCTTTTTTTTTGAGTTACAATACTCGCAAGACAGTCGGGATGATAGGCAGACCTAATCTCAAAAATATGTTCTTCGGACTTACGTGGAGAATTTCTAATTCGAATATTTTAACAATTACAATATTTCCTCTATATATCGTATACGAAAAAGTAAAAACATCATTAACATTTCAAAAATAATTACACTCGTATTTTAAATTACAACATTTGTTTCTGCATAAGAAAGAGCTTAAAATAATTATCATTGGAATTCCAATCGTAGAAACCATTGCCAAAATATCACTTAAAATAATTTAAACTCGATGTGTACTTTACTTAACTCATATATCCCAAATGCTTCTATATTAACAAAGAAGAAAAAAGAATCCATTATCGGAATTTTCAAAAGCAAACTAACTCAAACGTTAGATGGAAGCGAAACAATGTATGCGTTTTACTATGTAGTAAATTCTAGAAGTTAATATACTTTCTGTAATTTATAGACTTCATTTAAATTGCAGATAGGAAGGACTACTTGGTTAGATGCATGCTTTATTCTTTTTTTTTTTTTAGTGATCAATAAAATATTGTTAAAGTAGTTCACTTGCATTATGCATAAGCAAGAGAGTCGATTTAAGCTTGCAGCGCTTTTTATTTCTATAAATGGATGCCACTTTAAGTTAAAAATGGCTATTTCTTTTGTCAGTTACCGGAAACGCTCTCATATATCATCCATGATGAATTATCATGATAAGAATATGAATGTGTATTTAAAGTTGCTGGCAATATTCTTTAAATAATTTTTGATTTAGAATTCTATTATCCCATATTTTTCCACGAATACATCAAATATAACCGATACGATGTTCATCCAAATAGTTCATTTCTAAACCATTAGGCATAAGCATATACATCCATTTGGGAAAATGCTTTAAATGATATAAAGAATTATATTGTGTGATGTTTGAAATGATAAATGTACTGCTGAAAAAGATACGAAGTCTAAATTTCTATATGGCCACCAGTCCTTTTAATCATATTTAGTAAAATATTCTTAAAACAAGTAAATAAACAATATATAAAATTTATTTAGTAAAATATTCTTAAAACAAGTAAATAAACAATATATAAAATTTATTTAGTAAAATATTCTTTAAGATTTTAAGCAAAAATGTGTGTGTGTTTCAATTCTGATTTGTGAAATGTTGATTACCTATATTTTAGACGATTGTATTACATTTTAGCGGATATTTCTAAGAAAATTCATCAATCAAAACATGACATTACCTCGAAGTGACCGATGATTGGCCTAAAAGTAATGAAATTAAAAACTACGTAATTCGATCAGCTTTAGTAGCCGAAGAGTAGAATTTGTTTTTATTTAGTATTAGTATCAAAAATATTTTACGAAACGTGACTAATAGGGCTGAGAATCAATGTAAAAATTTAGACTGTCTAATTTTTTCAGTATTACATTTATTGCTTCAAACGAAACAAAACATAATTCTTTGTATGAAGCTTTTTTTTTAATCCTAAGTGATTTTTTTATAATAAGTATTTTTTTATTGATCTCTAAAAGATTAAAAATTAATGTTTGTATATAATTAACCTGGATATTTTGTATAAACTTTCAATGGGAGTTTTAAAAAAAACCAGCGTTTCACTCCAGATTTACTCTGATTGCTACTCCACAGCTTCTAAATTCAAAGGGAGAAAAAGGGTTGCTTTTTTCTTCGAATCAATCAATCATTTGTGTGCATAGATGGCTTCCATGGGCTGCACGACGAATCGTTCTGAGTTTCGTTTTTCATTCTTGTTGGATTTAGTTGCTATTATATTTTTACCTTTTTATTGCTTTTTACTTTATTTTTATTGTTTATCGACTTCTGAGAGTGACATAATCAGCAAAGAGCATAAAAGTTTCGAAGAAGTTGTCTTAAAAGAAACTCGAAAAAAAAAGTTAATTTTTAAAAAGTGGTGCTACAGTCCTAAAAGAGGAACAGCTATTGTTTCAAAAAAGGTTTTTAATTTCAAAGTGATTTATTTCGGTAAATGAACATTTAATTCGTTGAATTTTTTCGAACACTACTTCTTGCAATTTTAAACAGATTAGCTTTGATGACAAGCTTTTAAGATTCAGGCCTTTATCAATGAGTCAAAAAAATTGACTTAATTTACATTTCTTTGATTAAAATTAGTGGGAATTTTAGTTAAATAACTAATAAAAGTAGAATAATAATAGCTAATAAATAAGTAGAATGGTAACGTAAATAATATAGTATTAATAACTAAGTAGATAAAAATACCAAATTTCATCTGTCTATCTCAAAGCGTTTTTTGAGTTACAATGCTCGCAAGACATTCGGGATGATAGGCAAACCTAATCCCAAAAATATGTTCTTCGGACTTACGTGGAGAATTTGGAATTCGAATATTCTAACAATTACAATATTTCCTCTATATATCGTATATGAAAATATCGATATATAATCGTATATGAAAATATCGATATATAATCGTATATGAATCGTAATGATATCGTATATGAATCGTTAATAAAAATTTAAAATTAGAGTTTTGGCACTAGTTACGACTTTTAAAATAATCAAATTCATTAGTATTATTTTTACACATATATGGAATACAACATTAACTACATTTTAAGATGACCTGTTATTTCCTATCCAATTCCCATTTTTTATTTGATTATTTTTAACACATGTTCTAGAAAACTGATGACTTATGCATTTTCTCATGCTGCGAGCGAAGGAATAAAATTCCCTAAAACTTGCTCATACCTATCAGAGATACCTAAATTCTCCTGTCTAAATCGACAAGTAGCAAAGAAATTCCTAACAATTTCAGAGTAAAATCCCTGTAGGGGAAAATTTCTGTCTCTTTTGCTGTTATGTCGCGATATAGACTGACGCATCTCTTATCGCTTTTTCTCTGAACAAATTATGATTCCCTTGATGAAATAAACTGAAGTGAAAAATTACAGAAGTTTCTTCTTTTGCCATACATCTGCAAAATTATAGTGTAAAATTAGAGTGGCTGGCTAACACTATAGTATATATTGCACGCACACGTATATACTAATGTTTTATTGTTTTTCTTTGTGCATTCACTAGTATTCTTTTATTTTGTTTATAAGTGCATTCACTAGTATTCTTTTATTTTGTTTTATACACGTTTCGTGTAAAATAACTTGAATGTCCTCCTTACAGATTACGAATATATAGAAGTAAGCATAAATATAATAATAATTACATAGATATCAAAAAGGATCAAACACTCTCGGAACTCACTGTAAGGTTTAATTTATTGCACCCATCAATTCTGAAAAAAAAAAAATAGAATCGAAATCACCCCATTAAATATATCCCGTCTAATTCATCATCTTCAATTATTTCTAAATTCCTAGCCTTTCTGCAATTTTTGAAACGTACTTCTATAGAAAGAGGCTCTATTTAGTGTCCTTTAGAGGAAACCTGGCCTCTTTTAAGATCACATTTCTGATTAGTATGTTTTCATCTACCCCCCTGCACGTGGTATATTAACGAACTGGATTGCTCGTTAAAAGAACCAGATGTATGTTGACAGTTCGGATCTTAAGGCCGCTGAACCTCTTAAATCTTGCATCAAAGCACTAAAACATCCGTCGTCGAGCTCACTTAAGAAAATTAGAGATAAGTAAGGCATTTGGTATGTTATCCATCAAAACTGAAAGCATTAGTAAAAATGAAATCCTCTTATCTTGATTTTGCTATTACAAGGAGAAAAACTGCACCATATCTGTGATTGAATTACTTGAGAATTGCTGTTTTAAAGTATTCGACTGAAGTACGAAAACGGATTTTAAAAATATGCACAAAAATATTTTTAGTGCCAAATATCTGAAAGAAATCTTATAAGATCATAATAGAAGAATATATATATATATATATATTACCATTAGCATTTGAAAAAACTGGTTAGTTATTAAAAATTTAGCAAATTTTCATTGTTAACCAGTTAACTGTTTTTGACGGGTATACTCAGCATGGAAAAAGTACAACATTTTTCTTTATGACGAATTTATTCAATGACAGTTATTATATTTATATAATTATTATTTTATTATTATATTTAAAATTAATTATTTATTACATTTATATATAATATACTATATATACTTATGAGAATTTAGAAACGCATTTTCCGAAGAGGCCGGAACAGTTAACTGGTTCAGTAAAATAATATGTGTTTAAAAAGATAATGAAAATATTTAATTTTTATTTAATATATGTACTTCTTAAACTATTTAGAATATAATGAACCGCAAGATGAAAATTATGTTATTATGTAAATGTTTTAAGAGCATTTGAAGTTATAATTATTGATTTTTTTGACAAAATTTTTCTTTGTTTTGAGTTGAAAATGATTGAAAAAACATGGCTCAAGTTACCTTGAAATCCGTGTCCTATTACGCCTTCGGAAGTGTTGAACACAAGCAAGTTTCATTAAATTTTATTGATTTTTTTTTAAATTGAGATATCACATTTTTTCTGAACGAGTTATAGTGAAATGTTCTTTCTTCAGAAAATGCTTGAAAAAAAGAACTTGCTCATTATTTCATATACATACACTAGGAACAAATGCTGTTTTCATCCTTCATAACACAATCGCTTGAAATAACCAAACGGTAACAAGAGAATTTATATCTAAACATTTCAAATATTATTTTTGAAAAATTTTACGTTAAAAATGAAATAATTCATTCCGTTTGCAATCATAATTATTTCCAGTTACATTTTTGTCTATTATATATTACTAAAACAGTTGTATGTACTATCTTACTTGTATTTAAAACAAAATCTGTCATAGTATCTACGAAGTTTCAGCTTTTTTTAGGTAATAAAAAAAAATTATAAATTTGACACATTTTATTTTTGTAAACATGCAGTATTCTTACTAATTTTCGTTTCTTTTTTTATCTAATTAATTATTATCCAATCAATTAATTTTAATTAAGTTCTAACTTTAGAAGAGTGGCGCCATCTGGAAGCGAATTTGAAGAAAATATTTTTAAGATTCCGTTATATTTATGATAATGCGTTATAAAATAAAGGACTATAAAACAAAATAAATAATAATAAAAGTGTTTTTAGAAACATTCATTTAGTAGAGTATTAAAAAGAGTAAAAAATTATTTTTATCAGGATTCGAGACAATGAAACCAAATCGTAAAAAGGTAACGATGGGCCTTAATGTATCATCAGAATAGAAATTTCCCTGCGTATTCGTCAAATTTTAAGATACGTATATGCTTCATATTTAATTTTCATCTGTTACAATAGCTTATCAAATATTTCTGAAAGAAAAATATTTGTCATGTTTTCTTTGTCAAGAAAGAAAAAGGTATTTCTTTAATTTTTACACTATTTTTCTTTTCCAAATAAATAAGAATCTCTCTAATATATATATCGACATTGATGGCATGCATCTTTCAAAATTTGATGTTGCCGCTCACAAAGAGAAAAAGAAAATATATTAATATGCTAGATGCTTAGATTCAAGAAATTTTGAAAGAAAATATCAGTCAGGTAGAGTAGAAGTAACATTCGTTACAGTGCCAGACATTTGTCCATATTTGAGTAGCTTTTGATAGTGTAAAAGTGTCTCTTTATTATTTGATTATTTCTTTCTCTGTCGTAAGGTAACTCAATTCAATTCATATGATTTTTGCAAAGATATATTTTACGCTTGTATTATTTTATTAAACAATGTAAATTCTATAAATTCGATTTTTGAAAAAAAAATTAAACAACCAAACTATATTGCCTAAATGCTTTTTCATCAAAATATAGTATATATATTTAAAAAGATGTGTTATGGTACATTTTAATATAAGATGTCTACTCAAATTATTTTTGCTTATAGATATTGAAGCGTATGACTGACGTAAGCACTGGTGGATTTAGATATTTTGCGGTTCTAGGATTAGAACATTGTGCAATTTCTCTTTTAATAACTGATCAATATCATTGATAATGACATTTATTTTGAAATATCATGATAAAAAAATGTTTCAAGTAATAAAATTCTTCAAGAATTAATATTAAATGATTAAAGTATTGCAAAAGTATTTAGTAATTACGATAAATTATAACTTCAAACAAATATAACATTAAAATGTATTGTTTTCAAGATATGTCTAATAGAATTTAAGGTAATCAATTATTAAATAAATGATATTCCATTATATTATATAAAAAGATTAATTTTAATATAATAATTATTGTATTACGACTATTTTTCCCATAATAAGTAGGTTTCTTTATAAAGCATATTTTCGACAACATTTTTTTTAATATTGTGATAATTACAATTATGATATAACTTCAGAGCTATGGATTTTTTTCAATGGCGGTCCATTTTCAAAGCACTGCTGCTTTATCGTGTAATATATTTAAAAGTACATGTTAGTTTCTGTAGATTGCATGGTATTGAATATCGTTACACACAGAATGTAGTGGCAGATGTAATCAAAGTTGCCGAAGACAAGACGCCTGAATCAAGCCTAAAACATTATAGAAGCAATGTTTCAGACTAAAGGTTAGTAGGTCCCCTTTGTTGGAAAGGGAGAAGGCGGAAGGGATCAGGACAGTAACCAAGCAACCTTTCCTATGTGAATACTGATTGTTAATAGAGTTCAAACGCAGTTTTAGCTCAGTGGCAGCCATAACAACCTTCAAAGCGAGCAACCTGATTGTATTCGTTCACCTCATCACCCTATTTCAATCCTCCCAGTTCTCCAGACTTAACTCTGCCATTCCACTCAACATCCAACTAACTGCCTTGGGCTTAAAGATCGGGAACAACTCCGGCGGAAAACAGAACCGGATAAGATCAAACACCTCAGGAAATGTCATTCGATTTTGAATCCAGCAGTTGGCAACATCCGCGGGAATGCCCTCCGATTCCTTTAATTAGAAGGGGTGCTGCGGAAACTGGAGGATAGGGGCAGGCGGGAGGAGCGCGGTGGCTTTAATGAAATTCGGTTTGATCACTGCCCCCCCTTCTAAAACGAAATTTTGACCGGTTATTATGAACCGTTAATGCTTTGATTAATTTGCTTGGCCGTAATGAAGTCATGCCTGACAAAATGAATTTGCCTTAAGTCGGAATTTCGGATTAGTGTGGGCAAGTGGGTGAGAGATGTTGGACCGTGCTAATACACTTGTTTGCCGAGTGGCGTCTTCTCTTGTTAAGGTATATGAGATGTTTGCGGAGATTTTGCAGTCGCATTACCTGTAAGGTGATACCAGATTGAAGTTTTGATTTTTACCTTAAACGAGATTTAATAGTTTGAATGCAGAACTGTTTAAAATATAAGAGCAAAAATGCCTGTGATTTTTTTCCCGTTCATCACTCTGACAATCAGTGCGGCATATAACTATGGAAATATAACTTTTATAAATAAACTACCATTTGTTCTTGTATTTCTGTTATTAAATGGTTTGACTATTAATCTAAAGTACAAACCACACTAACCCCATTATGATACAAATAACTGGTTCACATTAAATCTATCGAGGCTTCGCTGATGTGGTGTGGACATTTGGGGAGGGGTTTGCTAGCTGAAGTGTCGTCCTCGTCATCTGATCGCGGTACAAAATTAAGAGATTCGTCCTAAAGTAGCCCTAGTGTTTGTTTAAAACGGGACGTTAATATAACTAAACTTAACTGATACAAATAAAAAAATTAAAGCACGCGTGATAAAAGTATAAAAATGAATAAAAATAAAAATTAGTGCATATTTTAATGCGAAAAAAAACCTTTAAAATTTCAGGGTGGTGTCAAATTTATTATCTACCTCTAATTGGTGTTAATTGTTAATCTAAATTGCAAAGCCCACCTTCCCCATACAAATATAAATTTTTAAAAAAACTAAAAGCATGAATAGTAAGATTTGAAAAAAGAATAAAAATAATTTTAATATACATTTTGAAAACACACAAAAGAACCGGAACTGCAAAATACCTAGATGGAGTCAAATTTATCCTCTGCCTCTGATTGGTATTAATTGTTAATCTAAAGTGCAAAAGTGATGACACACCCATCTTATTCTGATACAAATAAAAAAAACTAAAAACGTGCGTAGTAAAATTATGAAAATGAGTATACATAATTTTAGTATATATCTTTTAACGGAAAAAAAGACCCTGAAAAATGCCCAATGGACTCGAATTTATCTTTTCCTTCTAATTGATGTTAATCTAATGTACAAGGCATCGTATCTTATTTTAATACAAATAGGAAAACTAAAATTTCAATAAAAAATACAATAAAAAAACTAAAATTGTAAAAAAAGAATAAAAATAATTTTAGTATACATACAATAATTGAGTATATAGTAACGCAATAAAGCAAAAGGCTCAGATGGTGTAAAATTCCTCCTTCCGCCCTAAGTACTCCGAGAATTCCAAAGGCCTCCAGTTAGAACAATGATTAAAAACGATTTTTTCTGACACTCCACATTAACTGATCATCAGCTTTCTTACCATACAGCTAGCTAGAAGGGGCCGGAAACTGATCGATAAAAAAATGTATTTTCATATTCGCAAAATAAAAACAAAATTCTTTGAATTATATCCTATTATAGTAAAATTAAAATTTATTTTATTATCAATCAAATTCTTTACATTTCGTTACGTTTATTTAGTTATTAGAATACATATAGACACCGAACTTCTGATTTAATAATATTGAGAACAAACTTATATACAAATAATAAGTGTACAAATACTATGTGTACAAATAATCTGTGCACTTTATAAATGTGTACAAACGTGTATTCCATGCAATCTCAAGTGATTATAATTAAATAAATGCTCATGCTTTTTCACAAAAAAGTTGATAAAATAAAATAAGATTAACTTTAAACAGGTATGGTGAAATGCAAAACTAAATTGGCCAATTTATTAAAAGGATATCCTTATAATATTCACTTCTTAGGACCATAAAATATCTAAATCTAACACTGTTCCACATTCATTTTCAGCATTCTTATCGTTCATATTATAACATTTTTATCGCAAGGCACCACCTCTACTTTAATAATATTGCGTACAAACTTGTGTACAAATAATATGTGTACAATACTATGCGTACATTGAGTATAAACATGGATTCCATGCAGTCTGAAATGATGATAAACTAATAAAGGCTAATGCATTTTGGAACAAAAAGTTAATAAAATAATAAAAAAAGATTAACTGAAAATAAATATGATGAAATGCGAAACTAAATTGACCAATTTATTAAAAGAAGCTTCATAATATTCACTGCCAAGGATCGCAAACTATCTAAATCCGCCACTGTTCCACATTCATTTTATAACATTCTTATCGTTCATTTTATAGCATTCTTATCGCAAGGCACCACTTCTCTGGTGGTCCTGCTCATGTCAAAAACTTCAGAACCCCAGAACAACAAGAAAACAATTCCACTGGCTACAAGATATCCGCCAGCTTTTTTCCATCAACGTACCACTGGCAGTCTGCTGGCACTCGAAGCAAAGTTTATATTACAGTAAATATTTGCCTTCGCGTTTGACAGACATGATCCATACCTTATCTCTTGGGTCTGCGTCACCCTTGATCCACGCCTCGTCTGTTTCGTCTCAATCGTCACGGTGATCTCCATGTTCCGAATCCCCCTTAACTCGCACAAAAGACTCCTCACTCAGTTCTCGGCCGTTTATGTTCCAAGAACTTGTCAAACATTTGGTGGCGCTGATGAGCAGCGAACAGTTAAGGCTTGGGAACCGTGGTGGTCCCTTTTGGAACTAGTTTCCTGTTTATGTAATCTTGATCGAATAGGTTAGAAAGTTCGCAATTTGTGTTAGCGTTTAAGAAGTCATTTGATATCCAGTGAAAAACTGGATTGAAATCAAGATGAAACAGACGAATAGGTCAAAAAGTTCGCAATTTGTGTTAGCATTTAAAAGGGTCATCTGATCTCTGTTGGAAAACTGGATTGTAAAAAGGTCATTGACTTAGAGGAAGATATTAAATATGCTTTTTTTTCACTTGTAGATTCAAAATTAAATTAATTGGAGAAGTTTAAATCAGGAAACGGTTTCAACAGCAAAGAGAACAAACCCTGAATTATGATTCATTCGTTGTCTGGACTTTAATTCATTGTCTGGATTACTTGAATAAAATGTAGCAAGTGTTAATGTTTTTAACTTATAAGTGAAATGAATTGTTCGTAATAAAAATCCCAGAATAAAAAGGTTCGATTAGATTAAATAAGAAGAAAGTATCTTTGAAGAATTCTCCTTTTCAGTTTTTTGTGAATACCGAAAAAAAAATTACTATTCCAACTTTAAGTCAATTTTCTGTCATTTTTTTTTATTTTGTAATTATCGTATTACTAATAAAAAAATTATTTTGAATTATCTTTGTGTGTGTGTGTGTGTAATGGAAGAATTTATTCTAAATTTGTCGATTTTCTGTAGTTTATTTTGTTGAATTTTTATAATATTAGTATTAAAAAAGGATTTCGATATGAAGTTTCAAAAAGTATTAATGGACATTTTGAATGTAGTTAATTCATGATCATGCGCAGTTTCCTTATGACAAATCTATCTATATAAAAAAAACCCCTTCATTCTTAAATAAAGAAAGAAAGAAAGAATTCATCATTTTTACTTTCTTTTATACGAAGCATATGAAACAAAGGCATTGTAATCATTATTAAAGAAAAAAAAACTCAAATTTTTGGCGAATTTTTACATTTTAGATCTCTTTGGATTCCAAAAACATATTTTTAAAATTATTATGTCTATTTATGAACAGGGCAACTCTAAAACGTATTGAGCTAAACAGATGTAAATTTGTTTTAGGAACTTCACCCAAATTCTTACGTTTCCTTCAAATTTTGAATGAAATCCAATCAGAGGAAACTTGCCTGATAAGATCGCAGTAATTATAAAATGTTAAGAGATAGATAGATAAAATTTGGTATATAGATTTAAAATCTATGGTGAAGATTCATATTAAATTTGGAATCAAGTATGTGTAGATGTTGATCTCTGTCACTGTTACTTTTACATATTTGTAAATACGATAACACAAAAATGAAATGACTTAAATAAATGAAATTTGGTTCATTATCTTACAATTACAATTGCAATTCTATTGCAAATCTATGTCAGTCGGTCGGAAAAAAAAAAGCCATCCAAAAAAAAAAATACGATATTATGGCACTATCTATTAACCGCATGTCAGCGATTATCCGCTAAAGACCGCAAGCCAGATTCGTGAAAAACACAAAATTGATGTCTAATATATTTTATAACTACTATTTGCCAGTGTCTACCAATTAATGCATAAATAGCAAAACCCATAATTTTTCTGCATTATAGTGCGAGGAATACAATTTTCATATGTGAGGCTCAGAATATATATATATTACTTGCCAAAGATAATACGATTGATTCAGTGAAATTGCTATATTCAAGCCAAAAATCTATATTTCATAACTATTATTCATTCAATATCATTCACGATCTTATCCAAGGTCCACAATTTTATAAGAAGGGAGAAAGATAAGGCCTTTATTGGCGAATATCAGACGAAATTTTGGAGTGTCCACTCTCACTGGTTTTCTTTTGTTTAAAAAAAAGCAAAATAATTAGTTAGTAAATACTAATTATTTGCTTTTGAAATTCATAATTGTATGTATAGATTCTCAATTATCAATTGTTCAAAAAAATTCTCATTAATTTGTTTCTTTTTGGTCATTTTCGCATTATCAGCAGTCACCGTGAAAGTCCATTGTTCTTGTTTCATACAAAGATAAAAGCACAATTTGAAAAATAAATTAAGTAAAAATAAAAACTTTCCTTTTGCATACATTTATTACATTTAACAAAGATGATTGCTATTTACTTTTCATTCAATTAAATATTTAATGCAAGAAATCTTGGTTCCATGTTTTTAATTCCTTATATATATAAGCCTACTTATTAAGTAATAAATTACATAAATTGCAGCTAATATTTTTAGAGAATATTAATCTTCTGATGCAAATATCTATTAAAATACTATACTTAATTAATCATTTTAATGTGAAAAGCCAATACTAACCACAAAACTTCAAGAATGAAAGAAAAACTTTCTATCTCTTTTAATCTAGGAAGAAGAAATCCTCAATATTTTTCACTTCCTTCTTGTAGAAAATTTTCAGTAGAATTTTTTCTGATATTTTGGAATAAATTTAACTTGCATTAAACGGGATATTTATAAACATTTTTTTTTTGTTTCGAAGCAAATGCTTTTCTTATTGTTTAAAGGGATTACTACATTAATTTTTTTTGTCACAAACGCGATTCATAATACAATCGTCTCTTCTGAGTCCGTTCCCAAGGTTTTCGCTTCAGGAAATAGCATTAATCGTATTTCCATGGGACATCAAGGTCGCAACTTAACAGATGCTGGAATGATAAGATAACATTTTATCAGATGCGCGTCTGATGTTATCTAAGACCCAAGTTTAAATGGAAAAATTTACTTTTGTTTATTGCTTTTGTCAGCTAATAAAAAATGAATCAACTTCGATAATCTGTGAAGGAAGAGGGTTTGGGTAGGTAAAAAATCCTTTCTATTTGTTTCTACTTTTCTTTAAAATTTTTAAAACGCAATTTGTGAAAGGCTACGGAAACGCAGATTTCTTTCTTGGACCGGATTACGAAAGATCTGTATCATCGAAATTTTTATCAATATATTAAATACAATTGTAAATGAAGCTTCTAAATGATTTCTAATTTTAATCTGATTCAGTACATATTTTTAAGGAAGTATTTATTTATAATGCATGAGATCGAAATTTAAAGGGTGGACACCATAAAAAGCTTTTCGGCGGTGAATTGAGAAAAAGAAAAAGATTTACCAGATAAAATATACAACATGAATTTCATTAAATATTGATTTACGAAGGCATGACTTAGTTGCATGAACAACAGCGTGCGAAGTAACACTTAGATAAGAACACCTACTTTAACCCCTTAACTGTTTTGTGTATTTTAATGACAAATGACATTTTCCGTTTTGAGAATGAGCCGTTTTACTGATTCGATTAAAAATCCACCGAATATTTGCGTTTTACTGATTCGATTAAAAATCTACCGAATATTTGAAGTGTTTGTAGGTTATGAATAATTTATCCTTTTTGCATCGAATTATATCATCTTAGAATGATTAAATGTCAGCATATAAATTTGAGAAGCGATGCTCGTA
Source organism: Argiope aurantia (assembly GCA_026543865.1). Classification (NCBI taxonomy): domain Eukaryota; kingdom Metazoa; phylum Arthropoda; class Arachnida; order Araneae; family Araneidae; genus Argiope; species Argiope aurantia. Next base: position 213,171 of record JAPMOR010070755.1, read on the forward strand.
TGACGCAATGGACATGATTTTAAGGGGCTAAATATTCTACAGGTAAGTCACTGATACAACAATCTATATTACATCGTCATGAATCTCGTGTTCCATACTGTTCGTAATACTTGCTTCTGTGCGCTTAATCTATTTTTATAATTTGTCTCATGATATTAAAAACACCCTGGAATTGAGGAAGCTGCCATTCCTGGTGTTTTACAAGTAACTGATAATATTTTTAATTGTATTGAAGAGTAAGACTCATTCATTTTAAAAACACGGTCACTACTGAGAAAATCATCATTCTTGATGTTTCTACAATTAGCGTTACGTAAACCAAAATTGAAAGTGAAATTCGTTTCTTCACAAAGCAGCACTTTGCGCATTCACGTCATGTCCAGGTCACCACTTTGTCATTTCTGATGTTTTACAAATAGAAAATCTCTTTCTCTCTCTTTCACACACACACACACACACACACACACACATTTAAAAAAGGACAATAGAATCAAGAATACAAAGAACTGCTATCAGAATTCTGTAAGAATACGCAAAGAAAAGTTTGGCTTCACTTCATTTCAACATTATTTATTATTGAAATTATAGGAATTTAAAAAGAAAAAGGAAAGGCGATACGGAAGCGATAAATTCCTATCCTACCATGGTTCCAAGTTTTTCAATGCTGTTCTCTACATGGTGAAAAAAAAAGAAAGAAAGAAAGAAAAGAGTACAACAGCTTCTTAGAATACTTACTAAGGGAACTATAATGCAAATTTTTAATAACCAAAATGAGGAGATATTCCTTTTTCTTTATTTAAAATTCCGATTCCAAATACAGGGTGATTCAAAAGATTCAAAACAATAATTATGAGTAGAGGAGAAGTACGATTTTGCTCTTAAGTTTTCCTTTAAAACTAATGTTTATGAGTACAAGTATTTTCCATTTAATTAGAAATCATGAACGTCTGGTGTTGGTATCTGTATTACAGCAAAAATTGGCATGATGTCTTTGGTTTTGTTGTGCCATAGATGCTTATTTCATCATTTGCTATTGGCAATTCATTCATAATTGGTCCGTTTTGTGGGAAGCAAAAGAAATTGTATCATCTTTTTTCAAATTATTGGGCGAATTTCTATAGCAGCCACCAACTTCAGTTCTCTATGTTCTGATCGGCCTATTCTATCGACATATTAGTTTAAAAATTAGTTTGAGGCACTATTTCTTGTTCGATTTATAAAATCGTCACTGCAAATAGGATTAGTTTTTAGAAATTACAATTTTCTAAAGTTCTTTTAATGCACCAAGTCGGCAATGTGCGAATTAATGAGAAATTGCATGCTATTTTTTATTATTATTTTTATTCTTGCGAAAAAGCTAAAATAATAAAAAGTCATGTATAGTTAATTAACATTCAATTTTAATTCGGTATTTTTTATTTTTATTATTATTTAAATTTAATTAATTATACGTTCTTATAGTAGGACGTATCAGCTTTCAAATGTGTCAAATTACACCTTTATAATTAATCGTATAGAAAAAAGCTTCCTTTTTTAAATTAAAAAAATGTATTTTATAAAATACTAGGAAGCATTCCAAATAAAAAAATGCTCTTCAACTTTCATATGGTCTTGTAAGTGTCTTCCTCTTGCTCTTCCGAGCCTTTTTTTTTTTTTTTTTCTTTGTAATTATTTACATGTAGATGAAAAAAGACACCCTATTATTTATCATCTGTGACTTTTTTTTTCTTTTAAAAGATGTCACATATATTCGAATGTTTGTAAAAAGATCCGACATCCTATTCCAGTTTTTAAAAAAATATCCTTAGCCATTTTAATTAAAGTGTGATCTGAAATTAACACGATAAAATCTAAACAATTTTTTTGCTACTGAAAAAAAATATATGCATGATTCTTTTTCATGCAGTATGTAAAAAAATTTAAAATAGGAAAATATGATATGCGAATTTTTATTTTTAAAATTTTTTTTTAAATCAAAGGAGAAAATTAAATTAAAGAAAAACAACCGAGCCAAATATGCTATAATATATTTCTTTCTTTTTGATACATAATTAATTATTTTACTAGTTCTTAACTCTCTAATTCATAGCATTGCTTATTAATTGTCATAATTAATCAATTTTATGTAGTTCCAGAGTCAATAATTACGTTGAAATTTAATTGCTTAAAACAAGTACGGGTGATAGTAAAATACGTTTTGCAATAATTGGCAAACAGCGTATTTTCTGCTCTAGTATCCTTTAGGGTGGATTTTTTATTGTAAGCAATTTCTAAAATAAACGTAATTAATTTTGATATAATATGTTTATCTGATTTTTTCGTATTGTAATAAATTTGATAAAAACTGTTCATAAAAGTGCACTCTTATTACTATATTAAAAGTGTAATTTTTAAATTTAATTTCCATTTTTCAATCTTGAATTTATAATTATTTATTAAAGGTATATTAGAACTGAGATTCTCAACTTCATTACCAGGTAAGGTAATGAGTATTAGTTCCATATTGAAATGTTATTCTCTAAACTGTCAATTAAACTCTGAAAATATTATATTGTCATCGAAATACACGTGTTTAAAATTTCAAAACCCTCAGCTTGTGAGTAAAAAATCAGTTGCAACAATCCTTATTTGTAAATATGGTACATGAGGATAAATAAAAGTATTTGGTAGCAGAGTTTTCAAAAATTATAATCATTTAAATTTTGGTTGGTTTTAATATAATTATACTTTATTAATTAAATTTTGATTTTAAAAATTACCAGTATCTGAAAAAAGTTTTAAAGTTTCCAATATCTAAAAAAATGTGACTTTTTAATTTTTTATTGAAATTTTTAAATATATAAGTGAAATATTTCCCAAGAAATGTAATAAAAATTTTAAGCCACTTTTTTTTTCTTCAAAAGAACTCTGAAAGAATGCATACTATTTAAAATTACGTTTCGGGACTTCATCTTACAATGTAGATCATCTGCCATTTCAAAATGCGTGATTATTATGTGGATAGGTTATTTTCCTAGAACAAAACACAGCCCAAACATAAGAAAATAACACGCACCCTATAATCTGAGCTACAGTAATATATTTACGTCGCTTTTTTTATACCAGTAAACAAATCCTCTCTTTTCTCTCCGATTTGTTGTAGAGTAACCCCCTCTCTCCACCCCCAAACTCTTGTTTTTATCGAGATCGTGATCTCTGCACTCCATAAATACACTCCAACTGCTACTCTATAAATTACCTAAAACAAATCACTCCATTTCTCTCCCCCTCGCTCTTTATTTATTTATTTTTTCTTTCTGCCAAACGATATTTTGCAGGGTCTTAAAAAGATGGAGGAAAAATGCGTTTTCGATTCGTGATCCGATTTCGACTTCACCACTCACGATTCGATCGTCTGGGGTCGAGGAAACGAACGACCCCGGACGCTCAGAATCACGACGGCTCCTGAGGATATCGGCTGATCGTCAACCCCCAAGTCACGCTCTTGACCTCCATCCCTTCGCAGGTGCCCGTTGCCACTGAGGGAAAGTAAATTAACTACCAACCACCAAACGATTTGGGTACTGCAACGCCTTTTTTAGAAAAGCGTTAAGCTAGGTGGAAGTTTTTCTTAATTACTGATAGGTAATGATCTTTTTACAAGTAGTCGTCTGCGTCTTGTTTCTTTTTTTTTTTTCCCTCACTCTTCTTCATAAAGTGCAGAGGTTAATTTAGATATGAAGTGCGAAAGAATGCATTATAGTCCATACTAATTTTCCGCTTTTATTTAACATTGGAGTTAATGTTCTGTGTTATTACTTTTTTGTTGTTGTTGTTGCTTTGTTGTAAGTGGTAATGCAAGCAGAAATCAGAAGTCTCAGAAAATGAGCAAATAGAAAAAAGTATAATCACTTAGTTAAGAGAGAGATTTTTTATCTTTTACTCAATTTGCTTTTATTGCTGTTTTTACTGCTGATTTTACACAGACGACATGGATTAATTTAGAACTGAAGTACCCATCCCATTGAGGAAAGAGGAATTCTATTTGAAACTTGATTATACAAAGTTGAATATGATCTTAGAATAAGACGATATTTCTGAATTTCAATGCTTTACCTTCAGATAGAATTTGTCTGTCTGTAAATCTGTTTATCAGTCTGCATTTCTATATATCTGTTTGCATTTCTGAATATATGTTTATCGGTCTGCATTTCTATATATTGGGCTGTATTTCTGTATATTTATTTATCTACCTGTATTTATCTGTTTGTATTTCTGTATATCTGTTTATTGGTCTGTATTTGGTATATCTGTCAGATATAGAGTAGAACAAATCAGAGACAGTAATTAATACATAATGAATACTGCTTATTATATTCCTCGTCTTTGTCTCTTATTTTGGCTGTTTTTTATTATTTTTGAACTAGCCGCCTTTAGCGACCAGCTTATTCGGCGGGAACATTGGTTGTGCTTAATTTTAAATACATTTGTTATGCATAAATTGATGTCCATCATTCCCCCAAGTAACTTTTTTTACAAATATAAAAGTCTTGTAATTTTAAAAGTTTCACAGCTTATTTGTCCATTGTGGATATGAAGTGTCTTAAAAATATTGAGTTCTTTGACATCACGCGGCCATCAAAAACTTAATTGGAAGGGTTATCTATTTTCTAAATGTTCATTGTTGTTGTAGTACCTTCACTTCATTTGCTTATTCAGCGCAAGTTCATGAACAATTTATGACGCATAGTGTGTTTGCCAGTTTTGCTCTAATTATAAGAGTACAATAGTTTGGAATTTCGTACGTATTTTATTCGAAACATTATTGTCAAAGGCTTGGCGAACTTCTTGAAGTCATAGATTCATAACCTCCGGATTAACTATTGATGGAGAAAAAAGTGGAAGTGTGACAAATACAATTACATAATAAATATTGATGTGCTATTTTCATTAGCGTGAAATACAATAAGGAAAATGTAGTTGAACTTAGTAACAGTAAGAAAGAGAGGAGAATATGTGAAGTATTAATTAATTTAAACAAATTAGGCATATTAAGTTATTGTGTAAGGCCGATATCTGGCAAATATCGATATCCTCCGGTGAATTCCAGTATTCTCATAGTCGCTTGGTGTATGTACGAAATGTTTACTAAATATCATTATTTCTCATTTATACAGGCAAATATCGACATTCAACATGCACTAATGGTGAGTGTTGTATAAAGGTACTTTTAGTCTATTAAGGTCAAAGTTGCAATTTTTAAAAACATAATTTATTATTAAAGCATTTTATGATATATAGGATGATTCCGAATTCATGATACTAACGTTGAGGCAGAACACTGTAACACTGTATTAATTGTTTAGGAATGCATGTCCTCAAATGATGTGGTACGGTTCAAATACACGAAATAAGACATAAAAGAAAAGAGTGACGGAGTTAATGGAAAGGATTTACAAGACAAGTAAAAAGTATACAGGAAATAAACCAAGCATTTATTTGATAACAGATTTATGAGCTCTCGCGACTAAAAAAATTAATTAATTAATTAAAAACTGGTTTCAATGCACCAAATGAATTATTTTTGAAAGACAGAATTTAATTAAAAAAACCATCCGAAATTCATGTACCAGAAATCCAATTGTATCCAATTTTAAAACGTAATTCATCTGTTAACTACGTTAATAGATTCTTAAACTCACAATTTAATCCCTGAAAACAAATCAAATTCTTCCAACTGAGCGTGAGTCAAATTGAAGAATGAATCCAGAGCATCTCTCTAATATCTCATTCATAACTTAACATGCCGCAGCTGGCTAAACACACACACACACACAAATCAGATATTAGTGTGCAAGAAATCCAATTAAATATTATTTAAAAAATAATTCATCCTAACTCAAATTCCAAAAACTCAAAATTTAATCACCGAAAACAAATCAAACTCTTCTATCTGAACATGAATCAAATTCAAGAATGAGTCCAGATCATCTCTCTAGCCCCCATACATAACTTAACATGCCGCAGTTGGAGAAAAATAAACACGTATCAGATATTAATGTGCCAGAAATCTAATGAATTCCAATTTAAAAAAGTAATTCATCCTAACTCAAAATTTAATCACCGAAAACAAATCAAATTCTACCATCCGTACGTGAGTCAAATTCAAGAATGAATTCAGAGAATCTTTCTAATCTCTCATTCATAACTTAACGTGCCGCAGCTGGAAACTAAGCAGAAATCCCTAGAATCCTCTGAAGAGGAGACACATTAATTGCCGTCCCCTGATGGGTCACAATAATCAACATGATGTCCTTCTTTGTCTTTGTTTTGCCTGGGCATGTAACCGATGTCTCGAAGACAAGCGAGTCGGCTCTCCTTAAGTCCTCCAGTATGCATTATTCCCCTGAGCGAATATTTCGACGAGTCAGTTTGATTGTATTTATGAGCCAGCCAGATCCTGCGGCCCAAAAGCCTTAGATTAAGGCATTCCAGGCGTAAGGGATGGGGAAAGGAAGGAACCAAAAGGAGCAAAGGAGATACAAAATAAAAAGGAGCAATGAGCTTGGGACGGAGTAACCCTGCCATCAATTACGGCATCAAATCCCAGGACATCCCTTCCTTCTATTTCTTACCATCTCAACTTTTTTTCTTGTTCTTTCATCTTCTCTCTTCCCCTTCTTGCTGCTTTTTAGTTCGAGATTTTGGTCGTTTTCTTTTGCGGTCACCGAGATTACGTCGTTACGCTACCCCAGGGGAGCCTTTCGCTCTCCACCCCCACCCCTCATCGATTCTGAAAGAGGGCTGGTTAGAAGGAGGGGGGGGAGGCACCCACTCGAATTTGAAGAAAGACAAAAGACACGTAGAATTGTTCACCTGGGCGAAATTATGTTTCCTTCATCAAAATTGGCGGGATTTCGGGATGTGTTAAATGTCCTCTTGTCGTTGCGGTTGATTGGGATTTCTCGTTCCTTGGAAGTTTTTATCGGAGGGAATGTTCTGGAAAATCACTGCGTAAAAGGTGATGGTGGAATGGAATTCTTTGCTCGTTTGCTCCATTCTTTTTTTTCTGGATATTTCGATATATGTATTAAAATTGGTTTAATACTCGAGCATGTTCAATTGTTTGCTTCGAAGCTGGACTTCTTATATTATGTAGCCCGATAACATGACATTATTGGGCTAGTGGATAATTTTGCAACTTCAATCTATATTTGCAATTAGAAATGAATTTAAAAAATTGGATTATTTTTAGACCTTTTATTAAATTTCACAAAGTAATTTAGTTAAACTTTTGTTTTTATTGTTTTACGTATCTAAGAGCTTGATTTTCTATTTGGTAATTATGGGATCACAAACTTTTTTTTTTTTTTTTTGGCTGAAAAATGAAGTTAATGGAAAATAAGAAGTTTCCTAACAAATCATTAAATACGAGACAAAAAAATTTTTAATAAAATAAAATCATTTTTAAATGATTGTTAAACGCAGATTTATATCGATTAATAGATATAAATCTGATTGTTAAATGATTGTTGAATTGAATCATAAAATAATTGTTGAATGTTAAACACCGATTTATATCGATCTTGATGTAAATATTTTCAAAACTTTCCTATCTCATATAAGCCATTAATATTAGGAAAAGGCAAGGGAATGCTCGAATGTTAAAAAAGAAAATGAACATTAATTAATGAAGCTAGAATTATAAAATATGAAATGATTATTTAGATAAAATATAAAATGTTTACTTATCATTAATTACAATAGAATGTTTCATTAGAGTTGAAGAATGTTACTAATTCTAGGCCAAGAGCTTCAATATTCTTAGTTACTCCATCATCAACTTAAAAATCCCAATGACACATTTTGAGATTAAAGGGAAATAATTAGCTTAAAAACTTTTAATCAATTTTGTTTTAAGATAAGGCTTCATTTAATATATTTCTCTGCAAAAAGACAGAAAACGTCGGAACATTGATAAATAAAGCATTCTTTCACATTTATAAAACTTCGAACAGGAATATAAAGCAAAAAAAAAAAAAAAACCACGTTTTTTACTACTTGCAATTTTTTACACCAGTTTTCTATAGCTAGTCGACATAATACTTTTTAGTTCCATAAATAATTCTAGAAAATTAACTTCCAAACTAAAAGCTTTCACTCCGCTTATTAAAAAGGACAGCTATTCTCGCCTACGTGGTCACTTTTTTAAAGTACAACGCATTATTAATTAGCGAGATTTACCACACTGGGTGATTTAATTAATCCGATCCCACCGAGTGGTCATTCTTTATTCTTGGACAGTGGCCACCGTTCGCAGGTGGCGCTCGTGCAAGATGACCGTAACAAAATGCAAGGTAATGTGTACCTCTGGGATACCATGGTTACGCAGTTTTTCCATTGATGTCAACTGCAACCGAATCAGTCGATAGCTTTCTGCTTCACTTAAATTAGAGCGGCGTGACCCCCCTCCCTCTCCCTTTACATCTTTTTTATTTCGAGGTGCTACTTTTAGAAATGGAACGCTTTTGACACTCGTACTTTAGTAATTAGAATGTCTTTAAAGTGCTCTGAAAAGTTTTTTTAGAAAAATATACGTATGTCATAAGCAAACCAGTGAATGAAACCACTATTAAATGTGTTTTCATAATGATGTGGATGATAGAAGGATTTCATTTTTGAAGCATGTTAATATTTTTATTACACATTTTTCATTCTTTTTTTTATCAGCTTCTATGATTTTATTGAATTTTTTTTAACGGTGGAAATCGTTAAAACAGAAATTCAAATGAGAAAAAATTTATTTTGTCAAGGAACCTTAGAGTTGAAATTGATTTTTATTTTCTGTTTTTGTAAAATAAATTTTTGCTTGAAAATCATTCATTTCATTCGTAATAATCAACTGTTTCTAAAATTTAAATGAAGCTTAGCACTGGTTCATAACTGAAATGAATATTATTTTTCATTTAGCCATTTGTAAACGTTACAAAAAATGTTAAATTCAAATTTTTAGCTCAAAAACAAAACAAACAAAAAATAAATAATTAAAAAATAAAAATAAAAACTCAAACATCAATTTTCTTATCGTTCTGGCGAAATTGATGGTAACAAATCGGACATTCATATTAGTAAATAAATGTGGCACAAAATATAATATAATGTAGGTGGGTAATATATTTAGAAGTTGTTATAAAAGAAGTCAACACTTTGATTAAAATTTAAATAAAAAATGTAATTTAAATTTAAATTTTTTCTAATTAGCGCTTTGTGCACAAAAAATAAGTGCTTGATATATGCCAAATTCGATAGCTGTAGACCAATAGTCATCTGTATTGAATATTTTGAACAATTTTTGCATCACAATTACCGCGACACTCAGTTTTCAGATGGTAGCTTGTAAATAGCTTCAAGTTAAAATTGAAAAACAAAATAATAATTATTATTTTCAATGAGCACCTTGTACACAAAAAATAAGTAGGTGCCGGATTT
>JAPMOR010070755.1:222648-253375 GCA_026543865.1 Argiope aurantia
CGCATTCCGCATCATGCAATTTTCAGAAAGTGTGTGGCTTACAAACATCTTCGTATAAAAATTTTAAAAATAATTTTTTTAGTGAGTACTTTGCATCCCAAAAGTAAGCACACGGCAAATTTGATAGCTCTAAATTCAATGGATTACCGTGTAGACAATTTTGCACGATTTTTGCATCACACATACCATATCGTACAATTTAAAAATAGATTTAGCTTATAAACAGCTTCATGTTATAAAATCAATTACCGTATTACTTCAGAATTAATTGCTACATTATGTGAAGCTTATTGTATAATCCTTGAATTTTGTTCAATTTTTCATAACAATGATAAGCTCTTAGGAACAATTCAAGAATGAACCCAAAATTAATAAATGTTGGGTGGTTGATATTTAGGGAAATAATGATGTACAATTTATAATGAAAATAAATCCTCCATAATGACGTTATTATTTCCTCCAAAATCTTGAGAATGAACACAGACAAGTTCTGGCAACTGTATTTATTAGCAGACTAATAAATATTAGTCTTTCACCTAAATAAACTTTTCGCAACTATATTACTATCTTTGCCAAATACAGAACCTCAGTTGATATTCAAAAACTCGATTTTCAGTTCGAATTCAATTCACCACCTTTGAGTTCCTTTAGATGCTATCATTTTGAATGCACCAATGACACATTCAAATAATATTCCTTTATCATATTCTAAAACATCACTTTGACCTACCAATAAACCCTCCACGATTATGTGATGTATCTACAAGATGTAGAAATTCACTGGACAGACATGCCACAGACAGATACGAATAAGTATTACCGACTAGTTCAACTCGCCCTCCACGTGTCCGTATACAAGTTATCATGTTAAAACATCAATGTTATATTCAAGCAAGTCCTTCAATGTCAATGCAGTTGTATCTATCGAATTGAAAATCACAGCTGACGGATTTCAACTGTATTTATTAGCAAATAACTCTAACATTCAACATTTTAAAACACCAGTCATACACATACACCCCGCAACTACGTTTCCAGATACAAGAACTCAACAGACAGACATTCTAACAACTGTATTTATTAGCGAGTAGCTCTTCGGGGCAGCATCGCTGAAGTGGCACCCCACCGAATGGAATTAACCGTGTCCAGCAGAGCCAACACCTAATTCTGTTACGCTCTCGGTGTCTCTTTTACCTGTTCTCGTCATCGGCGTGTTACCACTGTTCAATGCACAGACTAATTGGTACCCTAGATCACGCCTTGGCGCAGTCACCATTAAAACGGATTGAGGATCATCGTTTGTACCTCTCTCTCACCTGATTAAGCTCCGTTTCCGGACGAGGAACACCCTCTCCTTGGAACTTGGGGCTCTGGTGAATAATGATGGCGGCTGACTATAGATGAAGTAACCTAAAGGAGGTGTCATGCCTAAAGTGGATGTTTTTACCGAAAGTAACACATCTAAGTTTGTTTTTGAAATTATTTAAAGTTTAGATAATATAGCATACGCACAGTATAGTAAATGGTTGAATGTGGAAAGGTCATCTCAGGTTTTAATTTATTTGCAGTGATATGAAATAAATATGAATTGAATGCACAATGTCTGCAGTAGTTGGCTACAAATGAAGTAACCCAAAGGAAACTTTTCATCTTTTCCACGTCTAAAGTGGAGATTTTTACCAGAAGTAAAGCTTCTAAGTTAGTATTTGAAATGATTTAAATTTTAGATAATACATAACCCAGAGTACAGTAGTGAAATGATTGAATTGTGGAAAATCATCTCAAGTTCTAATTTAATCACAGCGTTATGAAGTAAATATGAATTGAATGTACACTGTATGTAGTTTGTAGATAATTTGTAGGACTTTTAACAAAATATATCTTTATTTTCTGTTTTTTATTACAATCAAAGCATTATTCATCTTTTTCTTTTTAACTTCTTAATAAACTGAGTAATAAGTAAGAGATTTAAATATACCGAAACTCCACTCATGCATGCCGCTTTATAATTTATAAAAACTATTTGCAGTAAATGGGTTCTATTCAATCAATGACCCCACCTCTGTCTAAGCATAAATTAATAACAAATTGCACTTTGTTTCCCAGTTGAGGCCGTTCCCAGTTCTTATTTACTTTTCCTCAATAGAAAAATTGCTGGCTGTGCTCTTCCATCTATTATAACATTATGTTTTAAATTTTAAAACATATATGTATACATTTTAGTAATTATTCAGAGGAAGTTGTCGGTTTTAATTGCTGCCTTTGTTTATCGAATTTTTAGCCTTTTCTAGAATACTAAGACATGTATGTGCCTTCATTATTATTTTTATTAAAATTATTAAAATAAAAAAAATAGTAAATTTGCCCCCCACCTCCCTCAAGTTTACCGATAGCTGCCGATATAAAATGGATAATAAAGCAGAAATTGAATCTTTTATATTTATTTAATTTTTTGAGGCTTTTTCATCAATCTACTATAATTTCCTTTACAACAATTTCTTGTGACTCATTCATTTCTGAGCAGCATAAATGGACATGATAATAGCAATAAAAATAAAGATATATATGATGTATTGTTTTTTCTTTAATTATCGCGTTTGCATGTTTCTTAAATTACAAATCGACAAAAAATCAACTATTTGACATATTTGGTTCCAAATTTGATAGATAACTGCACTTTAGAGTCGACATATCAAAGTCGGTATGTCGAAAAGCAAACTTTATCCATCTAGCTTCCTTCATTTTACTCTACCGTTTTGTCTTGTATAATGTTCTTTGAGTGAATTTCGGTCAACTTTTGATAGAAATATATGAAATTTGAATCTAGCATACAATCTTTACCTTTATTTTTTTGCGAGTAATACCTATAAGGTGACTAATACACAAGTTGCATGTATTTAAGGAGCTTTTTTAAGACCGGTTGAATCCAAAATGTGATCTAAACATAGTTGTATCGCAATATCTTTTAAAATCTCAGTTATTTTAGTCCTACGCCATTTTTTAGTTATTGCATTTACATATATGAGAAAATACAGATCATAGGAGGTCAGCCTTTAACAGATTTATTTCCGAATTTTACGAGATACATTTAAATTCTAAACATATGTATCAAATGGTATCTATCTAGTTTATTATACTTTGTAGTAATAAATATCTCTTGTACTTGAAAAGTCATACAGATAGACTTTCTCGGAATGCATTTTGTCCCAAATTTGCTAGAAAATTTGCAAATTTGGTGAAAAGTCCAGATACCAAATTTCATCTGCCTAGGTTAAAAAATTTTTAAGTTATCATACTCACGGATAGACATAATTCGAAAAATATGTTTTATCAGACCAGGAGAGGTCAAAAACATGAAAATTCATGGAAATTTCGAATTCGAAATCAAATATATAAATTTGTAAGTAGTATATATATTCAGAATATATAAACTATCGCACACTAGAAACTATTGTGGGTGTATTATCCAAACCTTAATACTATACATTACAGTTAAGGATAAATTTGTCATTAATATTTCCTGTAAAAGGGCTTATATTATCTATAGCAAATGTCGGCAAAGCATATTAATTGGCATGAATTTTAATCCACTTTATACATCAGTAGTGTGTAAACACGATATTCAGCATTAAATTATAAAGTCAGCTTTCCCGGTATATGGCAAAACATAAAGATTATAATTGCATAGCATTTCAATTATTGTCAACAATATCTCTTTTCCTAATTTATACAGATTGCGATAGATACTCCTTTCTTGAAGTCCAGTTGCTGAAATGCAGTACTAAGAATTCGTATCTATGTAAGATATTTATAATTTCTAATGGCCACTGAAGTGTATGTATCGGTATGCAAAGTACTTATAAGCTTCTTATTCAAGTCAGATATCTATGGATACTTATTTGGATAATGATATCGATAGATATTTATAGATTGACATTGCGGATAGCTTATTACTGTTCAGTTTAATTTCACCTATTTAGTAAAGTATGTGCACTTGTTTAGTGAATAGATTCGTATTAATTACTTATGATTATCATGCATTTCTCAAAGTTTATTTAAAATGTTTATGTCGCAAAGCATAAGTTAAAACTTCTCTTACAAAAAGGAAAATTAATTTCTTTTCCTTGAATGAAATATTAGATATCATTAAATTGTTATTGCTGTGAGTAAACGTATTCACTAATTTTGATGTTTTGATATAAAATCCATTACAGAATATCTCAAAATTTCATATGCAAGTTTTAAGAGCATTCTTCTTTATTAAAGCTAGTTAATTTTAAAAGAGAAGATGAGGGTGATAAGGCAAAAAAAGAGCACCACAAAGGGCTCTTTGTCAGTAGATTAACCCTTTATAAGACCATAAGAAAGATCAGATTATGATAATTATCATCAAATTATGATTTTTCGTATGCAAATATGGATAGTGACCAAAATATTTGCCAAAATTTTCAATTGCAGTTCGTTTCTCATGCCAAAATGAAGTTCTTTATTTGTTAACTGATAATTAATTAAATTAAGTGTCAAATCTGATTAATTTTATATTATAAGTTTGACTTGTCACCTTTTTTTACGTAATCAATCTTAATGTTAAAAATAATTTTTTTTCATACCATGATTAAGAAAATAGAACTCTTTAAAGGGTTAAACAAAAGAAAAAAATGCTCTAAATAAAAACGAATGTACAACAATTAGTTGATTGAATAGCTATATCACTATTTGTATTCAGCAAAATGCATACAAGTGGAAAAAGAATTAAGTGTCAATAGCAAATCTTTCGAATACTTAAAGTAAGTTTTCAAAGAATTAATATGAATGCTGTTATCAATTCACGCAAAATCACAATTACATTAACAATGTAATAGCTCATATCATCTAGCATTTAAGTGAATTATGCCTAACGATCTTATGTAGTGGAATACAGAAAAATAGCAAAAGAAAACTGTGCAGTAAGTTTTAAAATTCCTTTGAAATCTTTTTCGATTCTGACTGTTTTTGTAAAGTAAACCTAACCCCCAATCATTTTATTTTATCTGAATTAATTTGTCATTCATTTTTTTAATTTATTGGGCGTATACACATGAATTTCGTTAATTTTTTTAAAGTTAGTACTTGTTTTTTATAAAAATTAAATATAAATTTTTTCAACATAGTTTGTTTAGGAATTTATGACGTTTTTCTATTTCTCGGGTAAACATTTATTAAATCCACGAAAAAAAGTCTGATTGTTTAAATATAATTCTGTTATCAAATCAACTTATGATATTTGGGTATTAATTGAATCTGTCTTTAGAAAGGGCACTCTGCATGGAGTGAAACAAATGGTAGTCTGAAGGAGAAACATCTGGTGAATACGACTGGTGGGACAACTCAACCCAGCGAAGTAATTCTGATGTCTTTTTCAACACTCAACGAGTATTATTGTGCGAGCGAGTATTGTCGTGTTGTCTTTTTACCATAATCTGAACGTTTCGCCTTCAATATGTCAGCTATCTTTCATTATATTTGTATTTAATAATGCATACAGATTTGCATCTTCGAATTTATTTAGTGATTTTCTATGCTTTTTATCATGGAATCGTCATTTTTAAATTGCCGAAACGACTCTTTGCTAGTTTTATTTGATCAGGCATATATTTTCAGCAAATGTTTTTTATTTGACACAAATACCGACTAAGTTAAAAAGTTATATATTTTCTAAGTTAAAAAATAAATACTTTTAAATATTTACCAGAAGTCACACATTGATTTTCTTAAAAGTTGCTGTCAAACATTTCAAATACGACTTTCCCGCTTTATTTGCAGGCAAGTAATATTGCTAACGCCATCTATTAAAAATTGATGGAATCATATCTATGCGCCTAGCACCTTAATTCAGTTTCGCATAAATCAGCAAAATCTTAAGCATGAATATCTCATAATGTTACTTTTCGCTGATATTAAATCATTGAACTCGAAAGAGAAAGCAGCTGAAGTATATTTTGGTAGAATAATTATATCATTATTGATGAAAGGAATAAAACGACTTTTATTTCAAATTTTGCATTTATTCACTGCTTAATATTTAAAATACTCATTTTAGCAAACTTTTAAGCGTATCGTTTCAATTAAACCGGCGAAAAAAATCAAACAAACTCAGGGGGGGGGGAGGACGGGAATCTGAAAGAAGCCCTATAAAGAAGAAGATAAAAAAAGAACGATTAAATGAATAAATTTAATTCAGCTTGAAAAAAGAAGTAAGTAATACATTCAAGCGAACATCGGAAAACACTCCACTAATGTTAGAAACTTATTTACATCTCCTTCTTTTTTTTTTTAATGCAAAGAATAAAACAAAGTAGACTCTTCGAAAATCTTAGTCGATATCCAGCTTTTAAAGAATCCCTCTTTGATTTAAGTTAGAATAAAATTGGCAAGCAATTTCTTGTCTAATCCTTGTTGAAAATTCTCGATAAAGTCTGCAGTTGAGACAGTCTTTTTACAAAACAAATGCGAGTGCATTAAGCTTTGAAATCAAGAGAGAGAGAGAGAGGTAGTTTTATTTTTGTTGTTTTAGTCGTAGCAGCAAGTTATTTATTTGACGCTTGGTATTATTTGAGAAATATCAATTAAATATTGAATGCTGTTCTCTTCGAAATTACCTGCTGGATTGAAACGTTCTTTCTCGATTTTTTTTTTTTTTTCTTTTCTTGAACCTCATCATACTGGATCGATTTCCTTTAGAGAAAAATTTGAAAGTCGTATTTTTCCAGGGTTTTTTTTTTCCAACTCAGACTTTCCCGTTTTTGGAGTGTGATTAATTGAAATTGCGCAATGTCACGAATAATTACTTCTGTGCTTCTGTCTTCGCTGATCTCTAATTTTACCCTCCCACTTTTTTTTGCCATGCTATTTATTTCTTTTCTTTCTTTTCGCCGTTTATTTCTTTTTTCTTTTGGCTTTTTAAAACTTCGTCTGAATTGTTGTCTTCACCCGCTATAAACCAAATTACGGCATTTTCGAAAAAAAAAAGAATTGGAAAAAAAGTTTCTTGGAAAAAAAAATTAAGAAGCAAAAAAGAAAGTAATTAAATAAGGCATAAAATTAAAATGAGTAGGAGATTTATTTTTTAAGAATTAGCTTTGAAACATTATATTTTCCATTATTCTTATTTCATAATAAAATTCACAGCTTGACGACTTCTTTTTCATTGTTCTTTCCTCCCCCATTCTTTTTTTTTTCAAAATAAAGGATGTAATGTTAGAATATTAGTTCCGGATGCATTTCCTTTTCAATCTCCCCTCCCCCAACATTTCCTGGTTTTTCAAATGATAGGGAAAAAAAAACTTTAAAAGGGAAATTATACTCGCATCTTTATCCCTTCCCAGCGGATAAGTGTCTTCATATTACATGATCATTAATCATTACTTGATAAATAAATTAGCGAGTGTTATTTAAATTATTCCTTGGAACCATATTTTATTACACATCGTCGCCTTTAAATTTGCGCTTCGGATATCGATTTCTGTAATCGTTCCCAATTTATTCGTGTCATTAAACACTAGGGGGGGCAGTGGCGCAGAGTTTTAAAGTGGCGTGAAGAATGGCTGTCCTTATCTTGGTCGAGGAAGATGTCGTTCATGATGTAGAATTGAAATAATTTATTTGGATACTTTTGGAGGACTTTGTTCTTTGGAATCGGAATAATGTTCGTTACGATTTTGTGCAATATTTCCAGCTGCAGACAATAAAAGCTGATAACAGCTGAAAGGTGGAAATTAGGCGAGGCAAAAAAAGCATTTGAGAGATTCGATGTTTTATCTGATTGTTTCAAGTCAGGCGAAGCGAATTTCATTGCTGTTTCCGTTTGGTTTTAAAGGAAGTAATTATTTCCTTTCTTCAGTGCTAGTATAAAAAGTAAGTGTTCAATAGTTGAAAGAACGATGGTTCAGCCCTTACAATATTAATTGAAAGGAATTTAATTAATTTTCAAAATATTTTTTTTCTTAGTTTATGAAGCATCCATAGAATGCCTTGTCAATAATTCGATTTCCAGATTTTGTTAATATTTTTACGTTTCAAATTTGCTAGAGTCAGAAAAAAAGACATTTTTATGTGATCGTATTTAATTTTGCTTGTTCTACATTTGTTAAGATTTAATCGCTCTTCCACTTATTTCCTAATTTCAATATTTTTATAATTTTATAAAGAAGTGTGTCCTCGATATTAATACATTATTTTGATATTTTTAAATCTTATTTAATCGTTTCATTTATTTAAATTTTGATTTTATATTAGTGGCGCCCTCTGGTGGTGATTTTAAGAAAAATTTATGTCAAAATTCCATTGTAGTTATAATTAGTAGTTGTAAATACTTCTGAATTTAAATAATTGTGTAATTTAACTGAATTATACCGACATAACTGGTAAGGGAAAGCATGTGAGCATGATATTTAAAAAAATGCATCAACCTATATGGATCAATTTGGAATATTATTATTGTGCTAATATTGTAGTCCAGCGACATATTTGCGTCTAATTCCTTAAGGTCAAAATGTGCATTATTCTTCTGAAGCATGCTCCATTTCTTCTTCCATTACTCCATTTTCTTCATTCAACTCAGATTCAAAAATGTAAACAACTGAGAATTTAAAATTATTCATTTTTTATTTGAATCTGACCATGTCCTTAACAAATGTCATTTGAAAATTTAAAATTTAAAGAAGTATTTTTAAAGGAATCATCATTTGGAATGTCTTTTCAGAAGCTCTACTTTTCTTTTCTGAAATTATGGGCTCTTTAATCCTCCAAATACAAATTATTTGCACGTCCTTCAGAAATTATCAGTCTCTTATGGCCTAACGACTCATAATATTTTCAGCACCATCCATCAATGTGCCTGCATCTGTCTTATGCCTTCAGTATACCCACAGGGGGGGGGGTCTGAGATATGGGGGATGAGAAATTGCCGGGGGAGTAAGCAGGTTCACGCTTCCTGATGGATACAATATTGTCGGTTGTTGCTGTCTGATCCCATTATGAGGGTTCATCGCATGTTTTGTGTATAATGAGGGTAGTTATTCGTTGATCACTGTAATCAATCTTATTTGTCGCGGTGGCCTGTCCTTCCTATTATTATCTTATCGCTATAAAATAAAGTAATTTTTAAAATTATGCTATTGCAATGTGCATAGAGTATTTTGATTTATTAGATATGCTTTCGAAGTTGTGAACTCAGTTTACTTCTTGAATTAAATATTTGGTCAAAAATTATTTTACGATATATTTTTAAAAAAAAATATGGGTCTGTAGGCGGTCCTTTATAATTTATTAAGGGGACATAAACTTTCATATGAAATAGAGATTGATGAAATTGGTAAAGAAAATGTCGATGAGGAACTATTTTGCTTTCATTTGAAATAAAATTTTCCGAATTGTGTAAAACGATTGTAGATGAAATCTGTGATTTTCCCCCCATAGTAGAAATACAGTAACGCAATTTTTTGAGATTTCATTCAAAAATGAAAGTCTGTAGGGAGTTGTTGCAATACTTCAAGAATTTTGTATTAGTACTTTCATTACAGGATTATTAAAATCAGTTCTATAATTCGTCTGTATCTAATCAAATGATAGAAAGATTCACTTAATAAAATGTTTTTCTACAATAAATTTATAAAGAAATATATAAATAGGAATGGAGCAAATATCCGAAACATAAATAATAAAAATTGGATGTAAATTTATTTAAAGAAAATTATGGGAAATTATTTAGAAATATATACTTATTAACTCTCTTCTTTAAATAATCACGAATAAATAATTATGTATTATTATAACGTGTACGAAAGAAAAAGGAAAATAATTATCTGCGAAATGAAGATTTAATCACTAATATTTTGGACTTCATTATAATAATGAGAATTTTTAAACATTTCTTTTGCATTTTAATTTTCTTAACGAGTATTCTTCAGTTTGAAAGAAAACTGTAAACAAGATTATAAATATATATCAAAGTAATTTTATCAATAAAGATCAGAGGAAAATCTAATTTCAGAAATGAATCAAAATATTTATAATATAAGTAAAAGAAAATAGATATTTAAGTGGTTTCCTATCAACTTCAAACGCTGATGTGTTTTCGCTGATCATATTTTTATGACACATATTCCTAAAATATATTAGTAATAAACTTTTAGTTTATTTGTGATGCCGAAATTCGTTGTAAAAAGTATATTTCTGTGGTTTGAGTACGTCAAAGTAACTTGAATCATTGCTTGCTTAAATTTTTCTAGCTATTATAAAGATGTTATTTTGAGCTCAAAAGAATAAGAAAATATTTATCAAAGTTATTTGGCTGAAGCGTAAAATAAAAGGTAAATTAAGTTTCAGATTCTAAGAATACTTCAATATCTAATTACGAAATATTAAAAACTGTTTACAACGTAATAGATTAAAATCTTATTTTGGATATTCATGCTGAATCCTGTTTTTACTCACATGAACCTGTTTGGTGACAAAATTGATAATGATATTTAGATTCTTATTTTATTAACAGTATTTTTACAGATAAAAAAGAATTTTACTCAAAAATATATTCTAAATTTACCTGTTATAATAACAGTTGCGTGGCCCAATAGAAAAAATTTTGAAATTTTAAATTTCGCTTTATTTTATCACGGGAAGCAAGCATATTATGGACAAGTAAGAAACTATAAGATGCGTCAATCTACATCGCAACACAGGAACAGAAGAGCAAAAAAAAATACCGAAATTTTCCCTTCAGCGGTTTTTACTATGAGGTTGATAGTGATTAGTCTTAGAAAAGGGAAATTTAGGTATCTATAAAATAATGTTGTAAGCATTAAGGATTTTTATCCCTTCACTCGGAGCGGGAGAACCTGCTAAATTCAATTATTTTATAGAGCGCGAATTGAATTAATTAAATAAAAAATGGTAATTGAATCAGCAAATAAGAGAACATTTTAGAAGGAAGTTAATATAGGTTAATTTAAGATAAAAATGTAGAAATTATTTAGAATTTAAATTATATAATATAGTTGTGAATACAATGTATACTTAATATCATATGTAAAAACAAAGATTGAGAATCCTTTCATTGTAGAATTAATGTTTTATACTACTAATGATTCATACAGCACAGGAAGAGGATCTCTCTAATGGGTTAGAACTTTTTTTTTCTAGCGGTACAGCACAGAACAGCCAATAACGAAACAGTTAAACACCAATAACTGTTCTTTCAGATAGAATCATGATATGCTTGATGCATAGGTTATTGCTACTGAGAAAAGGCAAAAATAAGTAGCCACGCAGTCTGTTTTAAAGAAATATTAGTTCTCGTTTCTTATTTTTTGAAACCAACCTGTGTGATATCCCTTCTTCTTTCTTATATAATAACAAGAGAACTATTAGTTTTATGCTTCGTAATATATTGAAGAAAACATAAATGCAAATCTTGAAAGATATAACTTTCCTTTCACAAATATAATCCAAAATTTGATATAGATATACAATTTTAGAGCAAACACCAGACACCAAATTTTATTTATTTATCTTTAAATTTTGATGGTCGTTTCGTTTATTTTGACACAATATATATTGATCGACAATGTCTTCTATATATCTTCTATACATTTAGAGATCGACAAAATGTGTCGCTTTTGTCGATCTCTAAATGAAAATATATACTAGATCAACAAGCAGACATCCTGATAACAAATTTCATCCAAACTTATGCATACATCTACAATACTGCAGTTAAGACCGCATGCTGTATTTTTGAGCTATCGTGCTCTAAAACATACAGACATAATTAAAAAAAATGTTTACATCATGTTGAGGAGATCTATAATATAGAATTAAATCAAAATTTTGATCCGAAATTTCTTAGCGATTGCAATATTTAGTATATTTCTTATACAAATAAAAAATGTTAGAAATAAAGGAAAGAAGCTTTTTCATGTTAGATAAAACTGTCTTTCGAATTTTTTCAAACTTTTTTATTTTATTTTCCTATGATATCGTGATGAATAAAACTGCAAATCAACAAAACGAAAACTCCATTTTCGCCCGCACCAGACCCAATATTTTATACTTATTTGTTTTATACTATTTGACTGTTTCGATTTTCTACCAATTCAAGTTATTTACTCCAACTTTAAAGCTTATTTCTTCTCTCTGTTTTTTCATTGCTATTTTCTCACTCAAGTTATTTTTTAAAGGGAAAAAAATTGAGAAATAAGCCTTAAGAACTCGAAAGATTGCGATTTAGATACAATCTGACTGTGGCACGATGCTGTTCAATCTTATTTTTTTATATATATAAATACTCAGTCTTTTTTTTTGTAATTTTTTTTTCTTTAAAGTATTACTGTTGACTTTCGCAGGATTAGGATTCGTATTTTATCGCCGATTTTCGAGGGCTTATATCAAAGGGCATTCTGTCTTTCGGCCTCACCCCCATTCATCCCTGTTGCAGAATTGTGTAGTGTACGGACGTTGAGGTTATTGCGAAAATAAATTAACTGAGCCGTTATACCCGGGGCCTCGAAAATGTAGAAGCAAATTGAAAGTTTGAGAAAAAAGATTCTTTTAAATAAGGATGAATAAGACGGTTTAAGTTAAGTCACGAGCGTAACCATGGTGACAGATTAGGATGAATCATAATGTACGATGTGCCCCCCCTCTCATTTTTTTTTTTTTTTTTTGTTATTATTATTCAAAATCTTAAAGGTATGGCCCAATAAAATTTTTCAATTTGTTGCAAATATAAGTCTTTCAACTCTCATATGTCTTTTAAATATTGAGAAAATTCGTGATTGAATGTTTAATAAAATAAATTAAATATTGGAGTAAAAATCCTTGAAAAATTATGAAACAAAAATAGTTTTAAAAGTAGCTTTCATTAATACATTAAAAATAGGAAATGATTTTTGATGAAAAAAAATCTTAACGTGAGTCATTTATAAAAATATTTTATGTAAATAAAAATTTTATTCACAATTACAATATATTTAAAAATTTAATAATGGTTTAGGATTTTCTTCATTGTGTCATTATTTATTTAATAATATGGTTTTTAAAACCTCATGCTTTTACTATTTTATTCAGATTTCCTTGTCTAAAGCGAAATAACCAGTTATATTTTACTCTTTATAGCTCCCTAAATAAAACCTAATTTGGAAACCTTTTTCATTGCTATTAGTTGCTACTTTTTATTTCATAATAAATTTCATAACTCATTATAATAAAAATTGTGGAATCAGTTTTGCCAGGTATAAAAATTGATCAATCATCATAATCGAATCGAAATTTTAATCACATTTATTATACATTTTTAAATTCAATAAATATTTAGAATTTTCTTTTTTATAATATTTATTTCAGTATTATTTATTTATAGTATGGTTTTTAGAATCTATATTATTTAAAGCTCCTGATTTAAAACAAAATAACTAATTATTTTCTAATTTATTTAGTTCTCCAAATAAAACCTGATTTGAAAACCGTTTTTATTTTTACTAATTGTTGTTTTATTTAATCTGTAAAATATTTCATAATACTTTAAAATAAAAATTTTAGGATCAGTTTTGTCAGGTATAAACACTAATCAGTCATCATATCAGTTTATTATTAACATTGTTATAAAGACTAAGGAATCAATGTAATCAGTTTTTTCCCCTCTAAATCAAAATTAAACGAGTCTGTCTGATTTGATATTAAAATATCGATTAAATACTAAGGAATTTATGACAGCTTTGATATATTGTACTGTCAACGAGAACACACAATGAATAAAATTTCAAAATTCTAATATTTAGGAAAAGAGTAATTAGATTGTAACATTCCATATTTACCAACACGAATATTTGTAACATGATAAGAGTGTGATTATATGAATTGGTTTTAATATGAATTGGTTTTCAATATGAATTGATTATATGAATTGGTTTTCAATATGAATTGATTATATGAATTGGTTTCAATATGAATTGATTATATGAATTGGTTTCAATATTTATGTATCGCATTTGTAGAGCAGAAATGTTTTATTTATTTCTTTTTTTTTAGTTTCTTGAACTTAAAAGAGTTACAACTTTTCTTCTTTCAAAATTACCTGTTTAACCCTTTAACTGTGTTGGTTTTCCTTTAAATACTTAATTAGTTGATACTTTCCGTTTCGGCGATGTGTTGTATTGCTGATTCATTTAAAAATCCATGAAATATTTAAAGTATTTGTAAATTTTTTGTAGTTTTTGTAACAAATTATATAGCATTTTTTAATAAAATAATCTGAATTTATAAAGTTAATGAATTTTAATACAATGCTCGCATGACACGTCAGCACGATCAATAAATCATTCCGTAGTCCCTATCATCAATACTAATGATGTCTTAAAAGTTTTAGATTCCAAGATCAAATCACATTTTTTTATTTAAAACAATTATTCTCTAAACTGATAAGTCAGAGGTGGGAAAAAAATGGAGATACTTGTTTTACAAACATGTACCTCGTTAAGAAAAAAAATAATTTAAACTCCTGAAGTAATGGATTTATTATCTTTTGATAATTATTTTTTTCCCCTCTATCTACTAAACAAGACGCCGCTCATCATAATTATTGTGTTCCATAAAATATGGTGCAGAAATGCTACAAAGAAAGAAAAAAGAAGAAAAAAAGTTTTTATTTTCTTCTTTTTTTAGTTTTATAGAAGAAGAATAAAAATAAGTTGAAAAGGAAACGCTCTTTTTCTACTTTTAATTACATTGGAATCCTCATTATTTATCCTAATCACTAAAAATGATGTTAGGCAGACGAAATGTAATTAACAAACGTACTTTTTCTAGGCAGAATACAAAGTTGCCCTAACGAATGATGAAATTAAAGCATAATGAAATGGGATAAAGAAACGGAATTAGTGTATTTGCATTTTATCAATGCGCATTCAATGTGAGCGCCCTTTTTGCGCGAAAAGGTATGTACGGTACCTTAAAGTTGTTCATTAAAATGTCTGACCTGTGTTCAGACGCCTATTCAACCATGAAAAGGGTGTTAAAAGTAAAAGAGAATTTAATTTATTTCATTAACCCCGTATTCTACATTGAATTCGAAATGGTATTGAACGGAAAAGTTTTCTAGAAATGTTTTTTTCCTTGTTCTGTGGTCTTAAAAATTAGAAACCTGCTTTAACCAGATTGGCATTTTATAATAATATTTTGAATCTGTAGCAAATTGTGAATTACGATGAAGTATTTTAGTTAATTAAAACTCTTCAAAATTGTTTTAATATGTTCACTGCTATGGTTTACGTCCTCAAGCTGGTACGGCGCAGAAATTTGAAGAGGGGTTGCCAGCTCAGGTGTTGTCTTCATCATCTGACCGCGGTTCAAAATAACGAGGTCCGTCCCAAAATACCCCTAGTGTTGTTTTGAAAACGGTGCGATAATATAATTGAACAGCTATGGTTTACACCTATGATTGCGTTTTCAATCTAGTGCGGCAAGAAAGTTTGGAAAGGGTTTGCCAGCTCAGATATCACCCTCCTCCTCTGGCCACGGTTCAAAATTACGAGGTTGGTCTCAAAATAGCCCTAGTGTTGCTTTACAAACCCGAACGATTATATAACTGAACTGAATGGTTTGCGCCTATGATTCGTATCCTATATCTAATTATATGACTCCTTCTTTTCTATCTGTTAGTTATAACAGGGGAGTCGTTTAATTAGGTTGCAGGTATGACTCACTGGAAAATCGCGCGATT
Organism: Argiope aurantia; assembly: GCA_026543865.1. Taxonomy (NCBI): domain Eukaryota; kingdom Metazoa; phylum Arthropoda; class Arachnida; order Araneae; family Araneidae; genus Argiope; species Argiope aurantia. The sequence goes on from JAPMOR010070755.1 coordinate 238,403, forward strand.
TCAACTTGTTAATTTCATTCCTGTGGCATTTCAAGTGACATACCAATGAAATCTATATTTATGCTCGACAGCTGATACAAATGCTGTAACAGTCACAGTTCGTTCCCGCATTAAAAAACTCATTGCGCTTTTGTACATGCATCTTGATGCTTTTATTTAGTCTAAATAGGGGAGAGAGGAAGGATGAAAGTAGGAGTTGTTTACAGTTAGCAACTGGACGAACTCAGATTATTGCTGAATTGAAGGTGTAATATCCGATCGTCTTTTTGCATACCACCCCTTACCGAGGTACAATCGTTGAAAAGTTCTAGTATTGCGATTTTAAAATGAACATTATCAATTAGACAGCTCCATCTTTGCTCTCTCTTAACCGTTGTAGAGAAAGGGTTGTCTAATTAAATGGTAGATGTGTATCGCATGCGAGTCACAGTAAGTTCACAATAATTAAGTACAAATATGGTTACACAATTATTAATCTTAGTAAATGCGTAAATAAAGTATATAGATTTAAAAAAATCTGAAATGAATCATTAACATATTGATTTCATCTGAAGGATGAAATTAAATTGACAAGTCTGTTTAAAGAAGAGCGCCATAATATGCACCATGGGATGTCGCAAAATTTTGAATTCGCCAATAAGTGTTCCTATTATCAAAAATTTGATAGTTTATTTATGTATGATATCCATATTGCTATTTTTTTTTCAAGATATTAATGGATTAACTAAATTTATATGCAATTTTAAAAGTGCCAATAAACAAATTTACTTTTAATTTATTGTAAAGAGATAATCTCCATTTTACTGAAATCAGCTTATTAAATTTTCATTTTATTTTATTTCGCCTCAATATTATAGCGGAAATATGCGTAATTTTTTGTAACTTTAATTTGCTTAAAACAGATCATCTCTATCTTACTAAAATCAGCTTACTAAATTTGATTCTTTTTTTTTTTTCTTTCTCTTCATTAGTTATAGCATATGTGAATTTAATAGCATAGCACATAGGCTTTATTAAGCGTTAATTTATATCATCAAGATTAATTTAATTCACATAGGCTTGATTAATGTAAGAAAATTAACTTTTAATTTGTTGAAAACAGATCATTTCCATTTTATTGAAATCAGTTTTTTAAATTTGCATTTTTAAAAATTCCTCCTCAATAGTATAAGTTGTTATAATCTATGTGAATTCAAAAGTATAGCTTTAATAGTATAGCAAATAGGCTTGATTAAATGTTAATTTGTTACAGATTTGTTAAACAGAGCATCTCCATATTACTGAAATCAGCTTATTAAATTTGAATCATTTATTTAGCTTCAATAGTATAGATTGATAGCCTATGTGAATTCAGTAGTGTAGCACTTAGGCTTAATTAAACGTTAATGCGTTTAATCGTGGCTAGTTTAATTCACATAAGATTGAACTAAATTAGCCTATGTGAATTAAAATTAACTTTTAACTTGTTTAAAACAGATCATCTTCATCTTATTAAAATCAGCTTATTAAATTTGCATTACTTTTTTTCGTTTCGCATCAATACTATAGCAGAAAAATGCGTAATTTTTTCAAGATATCGTGCACCGAAAAGGAAGAAACTAATCTAGACTCTTTTGCATCCACACAGACTTGATTAAACGGAAGGATTCAGCCTTCCTATCTGATGGAGTGACTGAATCCGTCCGCTTCTTTTTTGGCCTTTTCCAACGAGCGATCAACCTCCATGACGGTTAATCTAAAACTCCCATAATGCCTGGGGCAACAGTCATTTCACTGAAGATTAAAGAGCCACTGCAGCAGCATTTCTCCGATATTGCTCTCAGAGAGAGAATGGGAAAGAGAGAGAGAGAGAGAGAGAGGTCTTTTAAAAGTCAACGGAATAAACCTTTTGAAGTCAGACCACAACCTCGTTTGATGCGAGATAAATTTTCTTACCGAAAATCTCTTTTCCAGAAGGGCTGAAATTGAATCTCTGTGAAACTTCCATAATAACCCTCTCTCTCCCAGGGCTTTGCAAGGGCGCAGATCGGGTAAATTATCCGCAAGATGATTAGGAAAACCATAAAAGTCAGCAGAAAATTTCCATCCGAACTTAAATCTGAAGCGAAACGAAGTTCTAAGTTAGAAATCGTTTTCTCTAAACCATGCCAGTTTCCTCTTAATTAAACTAGTTGTTCGAAAAGTTCTAGGAGAAAACTTTTGGATTTGGTTTTCCCCGTTTTCGTCCTGTTTGCATTTTGGGATGTGCAATTATTTTCTAGGCTGCCTGTTGAGACCCGACGTGAACTTCTGGTATTTCGTTCTGGCTGGAACTTTTTAAAACAATTGTTCAGTGATCTTGTCTGTAATCCTGTCTCTGACCCTTTTAGAAAGTGAGTTTGTTTTTCTGGAAGATACTTTACAAGATTAGAGACCGAATACAAAAGCAGCGGCTTTGAAAAATTGCTCTTTACACCGTTTAATTTCTTAACAGCTCAGAAAACTAACTATTTTAATATATAGGTATATCAAAAGGTTTAGTTAGATTAATTTCTTGCTTTTAAATCAAGTAATATAAATCCGAATTTCTTGAATTGGTGTGCTAACTTCACATACTCGAGTCTTCAAAACATATATATTGTGACATTACAACTATACTTAAAATGTGTTAGACAATTATGTGTTCCAGTCGATTGATTTGTTTCAATTGTTGCTTGATTTACTGAAATTTCAATTTAGTTCAGTTAAGTATCCGTTTCGAAATCACGCGAGGAATCTTTTGGGAAAAACTTACTTTTTTCTTAAGTCAACATGAGAGCTATTTTAGAATTTACATCTTAAATCTGAGTCATGGTTAAATAGCGTTTACGACATCTGAACCAGCTCATCCCCCGAAATTTTTACACCACCCAGAGGAAGATGTTTAATTCATTTGACGTTATAATTATTGAAAAAAATCATCTGACAAATAACAACAAACAAGTGTATATTGCTAATAATACTTGTATAATTTTACAAATAATTATATATTGCTTTCTCTCAAGTAAGATGCTAGGTACATCCCAATAAGAAAGGAATATGGAACATTTTGGCATATATATTGTTGTATGAATCAGTTCCAACATAACTTTGAGTTGGATCATTGCTCATATCTCATTTCTAACAAAATGTAGAAATATACAAATAATAGTATATTGCAGTCTCTCCCATAAGATGCTAGGTATCTTCCAATAAGAAATTAGAGCGGAACAATTTGGCATATATATTTTTGTATGAATCAATTCCAACATAATCTTAAGATGAGTCATTGCACATTTTTCATTTCCAACAAAACGTAGAAATCTACAAACAATTGTATATTGCAGTCTTTCCCGTAAGATGCTAGGTACATTCCAATTAGAAATGAGCGTGGAATATTTTGGCATATATATATTTTGTATGAATCGATTCCAACATAACCTTGAGATAAGTCATTGTCCATTTTTCATTTTCAGCAAACGTGGAAATCTACTTTAATATGCCTTTTCACATCGCCAAGGAAACTAACACTGCCAAGTCGAAAAATAGCAATGAGACAAAAAAAAATTAATAAATCAGAAATAGGGTTGTTAAAAATACTAATCAGCTTGCTTTTTTTTATTGCCCTATTGGTGGTAAACTCAAATGGTACATTAATATGATCTGAACCCAACAAAATTGTCAGCTTGGATGCATACATCAAACTAAATGGACAACTTTTTGGCGCCTTATTATCATCACTTACAGAGAAGCTACTGAAGAATCATATATCCCACAAAATATGCGCGAAAATGCTTGGGAAACCACAAATCCTCTCACTAGTTATCTCTCAATTTAATTGTAACAAAGTCTATCGCAGTTGTTTTGTTAAATTCAAATATTTAGTTAAAATTTGAATAGGGACAATACATGTGGTGTTATAATTATTGAAAAAGAAAACAGATCATCTAACAAAAAGCAAATCATTTTACAAATAATTATATATTGGTGTCTCTCCTTTATGATGTTCGATACATTCCAGTGAGAAATGAGCGTGGAATATTTTGGCTTATATATTTTTGTATAAATCAATTCTAACATGAGATAGGAATCATTGCCCACTTTTAATTTCCAACAAAACGTTGAAATCTATTTAAATGTAACCTTTCATATCGCCAAGGAAGGTAACCCTGCCAAATCGCCAAAATAGCATGTGTATATATCAGCAAGACAAAATTGTTTTAAACGAATCAGCAATAAGGTTGTTGAAAATGCTAATCAGCTTGCTTTTTTTTTAATCTCCCTATTGGTGTCAAACTCAAACGGTACATTAAAGAAGATTTGAACACAACCTAATTATTTCGCGTCTAATTGTCAGCTTGGACATCTAATTGTCAGCATCCAACAAAATGGGTAAATTTTTGACGCTTTATTATCATTACCTACAGAGAAGCCACTGAAGAATCACTTAATATATCTTATAAAACATGCTCGAAAACGCTTGGGAAACAATTTCCAGAAATCCTCTCACTAGTTATCTCTCAAATCTTAACGCTGATTGGGAAATCCGGTGAATAGCACCATCTATACGGTCTTATATCCCGTATTTCGTACATGGATCGTACATTGTTACTTCGGAGATCACAAATCTGCCACTACGTGCTGCTATCTCATGTTATGAACACGGATGCTTGAGTTATGTTCTCAATTGCACCCGCGTTATGGTGGTGTGTCCAGAAATCACTGCCTGCTCGTGTCCTCGCCGCACACTGATTGTTTGCCATCTGCTTACACCCATAAAATGCCTCCGCAGGGTTTGGGAAGGGGGAGGACCAATAATAACGATAATTGGCCATACTTTTCGGAGAACGTGATAACGAAGTGATAAGAGTGAAGAAATGTGAGATGGGTTAGGAAGTAATGGAGCTTACTGTGGATTTAGGGTTTCTTGTTTCTGCTGTTTTCTTTTTTTGTGGTAATAATGAAGCTGTGTCTGGATATTTTCAATGTTATCTCAGAGGGAATTTGTTTGATTTCTTGAATTTAATAAGCCATCAGTGAGAGTGATACGTACTGACAAAATGAATCTAAGATTCAATTTGGTTATATAATGCAGACTACTAGAGATTTTAAGTGGAAATTAGTATTGAAGAACAGGAATTATGACTTGCGATGAGATTTATTCTTATTTTGAGAAATGTAATATTTTGTTTTAGAAACATTTCCCTGAAATTTGTTGAAATGTTCCCTAAAATTGGTTACCTTTGAAGCATTTCCCTAAAATTTGTAAATTTACTATTTTATCATCAGTTAATGTTTCACTTTCAGAATTTTACTTCTCGTATACGTAGTATAGAGAAAGTATAGCAACCTTCAAAACATTCCAATTAGAGATTTTGACGAATCTCCGTGTTTTAGACCTCCCTGAGTTCGATACACAAATTTTTGAAAAATGCCTTTCTTGTCTATCTATTATAAAGATAACTCAGAAACGTTTTAAGCGAGACGGCTGAAATTTGGTGTAAGGTCTTTACACCCAATTTTCTGATTTCTATCGAATTTTGAGTAAAAATCTCTTCAGGGATGCCCGTTTATCGGGCTGTTCGAATATAAGCTAAACACGATAATGACAAAACGAAGAAAGTTGTATGGATAAAATTCGGTACACAGATTTGACAACGGGTTGCTTGTCTGTCGGTCTGTACTTTCAAAAATATGTAAGCGCAATAATTCAAAAATGCAATGACAAAATAATAAATAATATACTGTGTTTTTTTGGCAAATCTTCTCCCTGAAATATTGGAGCTTAAACCGTCTATACCCCTTGTCCAACTCTCATTCAGACACTTATGCAGAGGGTATTGACGAAAAATAAATAATGTTTTCCTATACCTTGTATTCGTGCTACTGATCAAAAGAAATCAGTGGGCCTTTTCGGATCAATTTCCATCCGCCTACTGGAATTAGAATTTGATCCAGATCTCCAAATTTGGCGACGCAATTCAAAATTCATGCATCTAACGTTGCATTTTCGTTGTCGCGTTCTTATAAATATAAATAGAAAGACGACAGGCAGCCAATATATAAAAGGATTTAGTCCAAACTTCCTACTTATTACTTACTTTCACCTATGAAAATGTGTGGTGCAAAATTACTGTGTGAATCTTATATCGCATTCATATACATACGAAGAACCAGTTAGACAGACATCCTGTAGACTGGCTGCTTCCACAATTTAATAATAATAAGTAATATTTAAATGCATACCACATATCAAATACTTGCATACAGAAAGACACAATTATAAAAAATGCATTTTCTAGACCATAAAGATCTTAAAAGTGGAGATTTGCGTCTTTATATATAGTATATATGAGAAAGTAAGCAACTGGAGTTAACTCCCCAAAACTTTCTCGCATATTCTTTGCTAAAAGTGTTATCACAGAGAACGCTTTGCATGGAATTGGCTTACAATAGTTATGAAATACCGACTTTTTCTCTAAATTTAGCATTGTACTGAATGTATCGCGTGATCCTTGGCGATTTCTTTGGCATTCGGTTAATTGTATATGAAAATCGAATTAGTATTTTAGATACGTTTTTCCCAACCGATAGAAACAAAAAAAAATTACACAATTACATTTGTGGGTATAAAAACACACACCAAATTTCATTTATTTAAGTCATTACGTTTTTAAATTATCGCGTTTACATGCTTTTGAAGGTATAGACCGACAGACAATGAACTCTTTGTTGGGTTTGGCTCAAAATTGATAGATGCTTTCACTATAGATCAAAATCTATGTGGCAAATTTCATCTATCTAGCTCTCTTCGTTTTGTAGTTGCTATGATAACTTTTATTCAGGCAACCGGACAGACAGACTTCCTATGAATGGTTTTCGCTCAAAGCTTGATAGAAATCTATAAATTTGATCGTTAGATCATGTACTAAATTTCATTCGATCTAGCTCAAAGCGTTTTTAAGTTATTGTTGTCACAGGCAGACATTTTTAAAAAAATGTCTTTTACGAATTCAGGAGGGTCAAAACCGTGAAAACACGTCAAAATCTCGAATTCGATTTTATGCCTCCTCTTACTTCTATATGAGAAAGTAAAAATGAATGATTATATTAATTTTTCAAATTGGATAAAAATGGTTTATAAATATTATATAAAATATCTTTTTCAAGTTTTTTTCTGTAAAATACTTAATTATGTGCTATGAAATTTCTTCGTGGTCAAATTTTTAATTTCCCATAAATGAATCATAAATTTATTCATAAAATACCGAAAAATGTGATTTTGGGTCTAATTTAATCAAAAACAAATGTGGTTGGTTCATGAGTAGCCAATAATGTTTGAGATAAGTGCCAGTTGGAATCTCGCCATAACGTAAATTGTTTCCATGAGAAGGTGATTTTAGTTAATTAGATCTTGCGCGCCTCCTTCATTATTAAGAGGAAGGTCGTTTCTTAATGATGGTTTACTCATGCGCTAACACATCATGTTTTAAATTTCTGATGCGCCCAAAAATTACCTTTAATAAAAGGGTTGGCTTTATATAATTAATTTTCATAACCTTCGGTGTATTTTTAAATATTGCGAAACTAGTTATTACAGTAAATTTACTAAAGGCAATTTAGTTTCTTCTCCCTCCCACCTTCTTTATGTGTTTTTCTTCTTGATGACTAAGTTTTATAATCGGCAAAAAAAAAAAATCCATTTCAATATTTTGAGGAATTTGCACTTTTCAAATTTCCTTTAATAAAAAAAAAAATACCCTGTCGTATATTAAGTACAGAAAATATACTGTAATCGTCTGAAAATTCGGACTCGACATTTCAGACGACTTTCCACGTGCTGAGGAGGCCTGGTGCTAAGGTTTCGTCTTCGAGATTGGAGAGTTCCAATTTCAAGACCAGATTCCACCGCAGAATGTCGTGTAAGTGGGTCTTTTGCACGTTAAATCCATCTGGACGAAATTTCCTCTTGTTAGTGTGGTATTAAAACTTAGAGTGAGGGCTGCCGGCTCAAGTGTCTTTCTCATCATCTGACCACGGTTCAAAGTCATGATGTTCGTTCCAAAGTAGCCCTAGTGTTGCCTTTAAACGGGACGTTAATAAAACTTAAAAAGCGACTCTCTACAGTTTAGACTTTCCTGAGTTCGAAAAACACATTTTTAGCATCATTCCTATCTATCTGTAACAAAGATAACTCAGAAACTCTTTCATATAGAGGAATGAAATTTGGTATATGGTCTTTACACCAAATTTTTAAATCTCTGTCAAACTTTGAGCGAAGTTCATTCAGACGATGTCTCTCTGTCCGGCTGTCCGAATATAAGTTAATGCAATAATTATAAAATGAAGCAAAACTAATTGGATGAATTTCAATTCACAGTGAAAATGCCTTTAACGTATGAGACATTATTAAACATTGTAACACTATCTGACTTTTTTTTTCATATATGCCATTTAACTGTGTGCAGTGAACAAATTTTTGCTCCTTTTCAGAGCTACTCTATGTGCAGCCTGTGTCTCTCTTAAGAGTATTTGTTCATTAGTTTCTTCAATTTTTTTCCCTTCGTTTTTAATTTTTTCGAATTAACGACTTAGAATTGTATTCGTACAAGATTGAAAACGAATATATAAAAGTTTTAGAATAATTTGAGGTGGTACTACAACTATACAATTTTAATGGATGAGCCGCTATCGCATATTACCGAAGACAAATCACGTCGCAGCATCCCGCAACCGAAACTGCTATACGTTTCTTCTTTTTTTCCCTACCCTTTCGACGACATGCTGCGGAGGAAATTCTTCCTTCTTTTTGTTTAATCATTTTTATGAGCCATACTCGCAATTTTATCATTTCCAGTATTCGAACCCTGCAGCGAGCCTCTAGCGTTTTTTTTTTCAGATTACTATAAAATACCTGACTATATGAGAAAGAAAGAGGAGAAAAAAAAAATGCGCACTTGAGCAATCAACTTGAGTGCTAGCTGCTGTGCACTTTTTTGCTTGAAAGAGAACAACACAGAATTCTGTTAACAATGGCATTGTTTATTTTTAAGAGGTACTAAAATTTCAAGAACAAGGCGGAAGTTTCACCACCTTAATGCATTGAATAGTGTAAGAGAATAAGGAGAAAAAAAAATGTTTGCTTCAGGTATTGAGTTTAACTGCGTCAAAGACGCACGACGTCTTGCAAGGCCATAAAGTGATTTTTCATCCCCGTTGTAAAGTTTTGTTGAATTTTATTTTCAAACTGTTGACTGAGAATGTCAAAGTCGTAATTTCCGAGTTCGTAGGACATTTAAAATTGATATTATGTGGATTCAAAAAGCTCTACACGTTGCGAAAATATAGCATAACTCTATAGCGTAAACTATAGTAAATGTATTGGTATATTATTGGCAAAAAATAGTTACAAAAACGTCTATTAGAGTGCGATCTTTGACGGGAACTATGATTGGAACCTAAATGGCATTACCAACCACGATACAACACCACCCGTAGGAGGCAGTTCCGTTTACTGTTGATTCCTCGGTTGATGCAATCCCTGATGCAGATTATACACTGGTGTGCAAAACTTAAGCAACAGGTATGTTTTTTGCCATAACTTCACGAAAGATCATCTGAGAAACATGAAATTCAGAAATGAGATACAGCATTTTGTTCTGAAAGAATGACGAAAGCATAGTTGCGCAGAAATGAATACAATGCATACAGTATGGAATCAAACAAAAAAAAGGCTTTATTGAACTCATAGTATCGTTACACATGATTGTCTATCCAAGAGGAAGAACAGCAAGCAGATGTTCCTTAGTATGGGATATGCCCTCCCCTTACTGCAATGGTTGCTTCGCACCGTCTCCCCATACTCAGCACCAGATTGTCCAACAGTTCTTGAGGTAAGAGTGTCCATTCCTCAATCAGCATCTATTTAAATTGTCGGGTGTTCCCAGGAGAATGTAATCGTGCCGCAAGGCGTCTCCCCAAAGCATCCCCCACATGTTCTATCGGATTTAAATCAGGGGAGCACGCCGGCCAATCCATTCGAGTGATATTTTCACTTTCCAGGAGCTCCTCAACAGCATGAGTCCTGTATGGCCGTGCATTGTCATCCATAAAAACGAAGTCTGATCCAATGGCACCTCAGAACAGACGCACATGGGGAAGGATCACCTCCTGACAATAGCGATCTCCAGTTACAGAACCTCTGTCGAAAACGGGGCTCAGTCCGCCCGTTCATCATAATGCCTCCCCAGACGACAACTCCAGGACCACCGAAACGGTCTCTTTCCGTGATGTTACTGGGATGAAACCGTGTCCCGACCTCTCTCCAAATTAACTGGCGTTGGGAATCGCGAGCATATGGCGAAATGTTTTAGAATACAGCTTCTAAATTTTCGTAAACATTAAAAAGCTCTCCATCGTTTTAATGTATTACTCTGTCGACTTGCAGTTTCTCTTATACGTCTCAAGATGGTCAGTATGAACGGTGTTATATATGCTTGTCTAAATAATAAAGTTTAGGACTGGGTTAATACTTGGTTTTACTATATCAGGTACAGATTTATACTCATACGGAATTGATACTTTTGTTCTTGATACCTTCTGTAACCGTTTGTTTCTCCTTCCGAATATAACCGGGTACTCAATGGATATCGGCTATCGCAGGTGCGCCAAGATTGGCAGCTGATATTCATACTAATATGATTCCAAAATAGGCTTTCGCTTCTTTGGAAGAGGCTTTGATGACGACGTGCTGGTGGCCTTGGTTTTGACAGTGATTGACGGGTGGATGAGAAGAGCAATATAAAAGCTTTGGTGATAGAATATAGGTGAAGGTGGGTCTTCTTCATTGGTATACTCATTGTTGAGAGCAATAATATCTGGAGATGAAATATGTATAGTAACAAAAAAATCACGCACACCGATAACGTCTCCAAGGGAGATAGAGAATTAAATTATATCCATATAATACTTTGTATCAGGTTTATATAATATCGCCCAATCAAAAACGAATGAGGCCGAATAGATAATCTAACGAGTCCAAAAACTGATATCGAATACTTTTTTATTCTGAATTATTTCTGTATGTCTAATACTTTGTCTGATATACAGAGTATCAAACTGATACAGTATCAACTCTTGTTTGGAAGGAGGCCTCCTAGCAGAACATAAATAAAATGCACGCGAGCATACTTATACACCCCCAAATCGACTCGGACTGCTTCCGTTTGTCTAAATGCATTAGGAAATCGTCTTTCTCTTTTAGTTTTTGATGCGTTTTTCTTCCTCCCCCCCCCCCCCTATGCGCGTACAATCCTTCTGGCTCTTCCCTTTTTTGTCAAAAGTTTTGGTACGATGAATAAAACACGAAGGTTGTCAATGCTTCCGTGTTCTTCTTCCTCTCGCTTTGCTTTTTCATCACTCCGGCTCTTCTATTGGACGGGATGGTGGTACGTCATCGCTCGAGCAAGGAAGGGGACGGATTCAAAAATCGAATGCGAATTCCGAGAAGGGAGTAAGAACCGATAGAGAAGGTGGAAAGAAAAAGAACGTCCTCAAATAAAAATAAAAAAGTGAAAGGAAAGAAGAAAAACGATAAAAAAGAAGCTTGTTCCAAAGAAATTAGGTGCTCCCCAGAGAGAAAAATAAGAAAGGAACGTTGAATAAAGCATTAATCTGAGGAATTGGGTCATCTGTACCTCATCTAACAATAGAAAGGGAAGGGAAAATTATTCTAGTGGAAATAAGATGTTGTAGGAACTTGCAGTATTTCATGGTTTCTTCTTGATACATGAGGGATGAAAACAATAGATGTCGCTTAAGGTTTCGCGGTACTGGTACCTCGATTCGCATGTTTTCCCTTGTCATATTTACCGAAACATGAAGAAATGCTTGAAGTTTTCTAGAAATGCTTTAATTTAAGCCTTAGCTGACAACAGTCATTGAACTTGCAGTATTCTTCTTCTCGGATTTGAATCAAATCATATTTGTAGAAGAATAAAGCATGTTGTTTTCGAGTTATAGCGCTCTTTAATTCTTACTAAATTGTCTGATATGGGCAGCCTTTTTCTAATCTAATATTTTTTTTAAAAAAGTTTTGCAAGTATTGTCTTGCGCTATTCTTTGGCCCTTTTGTATGATCTGTGTCGGATCGTTTTAGTGTCGTTAGATTCGTTTGATCCTCACCCCAGTGTAAAAGGAAAAAAGTGAACATTAACTTGGACGACTGATTAGATTATGATTTATTTATTTATCGAACATTTTTATGGCTCAAGAGGCAGTACCGGGGCAACCAGCATGATCGGACTATCAAGCAAAGTCAAAGTTCTGCTTCCGTCCTTAGAATTAACAGAAAAACTTTGACTTTGATTGCACTATCATGGAAAGACAAAGCAAGTACTGCTTCCGTCCTTAGAATTAACAGAAAAACTTTGACTTTGATTGAACTATCAAGAAAACTCAAAGCCTTTTTGTTATTTCTAAGAACATTATGAGAAATGTAATACACAACTTTAGAATTGCCCATGAAGATTTCAACATTCTTCATAGTAAGTGGTAAAAATCTTCTTTGATTAGGGTCCCTTAAATGTTGAACAATATCGTTCGAATTCTAAAGTTTTGAATGTTTGGTTTTTTTTCAATCATTTTATGTTTGCTCTTCCGCTTGTTTATTTAGAAGCATTTCCATTTACTGAATTGTAAATCCTTCATATTAAAAGGCCACTCATTCAAGTCAAGTCAGATTCCACTGTTTTTTCAACATGTTGAAAACATTAAAGTAACAATTATAAAAAATTTCAAAATTTTCGATTGCCATTTTATAATTAACTTTGAGATATTGAAATATTTTATCTGATCTATCTTTAAAGATAAACCGAGATACAAATTGAATAATTCTTTAAACGAGCAACCATCTATGTTATAATAAGACATTTAATCTTTTCAACATTTGAAAATTGAATTATTTTTGTTCTAATTCTATAACGTCAGCCGTGATTATACAATCCTTTTGAATTCGGAAAATTTTTTTCAAAAATGATTTAAAATTTGACCATATAATGCAAAATTACATATGATAAAAAATATCACGTGCTTTCTTTAAGAAAATATGATACCAAAATACAATTGTATTAGTAAAACTTCTTTAATCATTAATTTAGAGAAATTGGATTGGCAATCATCAGAATGGAGATTTAACAGCTTTAAATGGAAACCTAACAGACAACAAGATGTATCAATTATAGATAGAATACTTGGAAGAAATATTCATTAAGTTAATAATGCTTTTTCCATAATGTTACTGCATTATGAACAAATTATGTGTTTTATCCTTTATGAACCTATTATGCCCTTTTAATCAGAATATTTCAAATATACCAAGAGGGCTTAACTAGAAATAAGCTGAATCTTATTCCGGTGAAGGAATAAGATTCTGATTCTCCGAACTTTTACAGGAATAAAGGGTCAGTGACAGGAATAATTCCTGTCAGTAGTTTTCGTCGTTCTTCGTTCACATTCTGAGAGATGGAATTTCATGTTGTTATTCTCCTTCTTCTAAATAAACCTTTTCTTTCTTCCTTTCGTTTTAAAGAAGTGTTAAATGAAGATGAGGCATAATCAGGTTTGATACTCAAAGGCTCATGAGATAAAAATCCTAAAGTATTCAAATGAAATAAATAAATAAAGATATCTTGTTGTATCTATTTTGAGTTACTATAGTAATTATTTTTTATAGAATTTTTTAACATTTATGCAGATTAATTAACAAAATGTGCAGTAAAAATATAAAGGGATGTAAACGAGACTAAAATAATATTTATAATGTACATTAATTCCAGTGGAAGTTCAAGAATGAATTTTAAAAAAAACCCATCATACTTATGGAATTTTTTATTAAAAAAATCATATACATTATGCGCCTTTCCGGTAAAACGGTCAAAATATAATGTTCTCCAATAAATTACACCTTTGCGAAATATATTTTTAGCCATGTAGTAATTAAAAATAAATATTAAACACAGCCGCAATTTGAACTTGATATATTTTTGAAATTAATAAACATAAATGGCAACATATCTAAATCGGGTAATATGGAACAGATTTAGTTATCGGTATTTTACTGCTAGTTATTCATTACAATTTACTATGTATTTATTCTTTATGATCTTTTACAAATTTTTATGTTCATTTACAAATTTGATATTCATTTGCAAACGTTTTTTTCATTCAAAGTTCGTGTACGAAAATATAATAATAATTAAATATTATAAATATAAAACATTTTATTCTTTGATTGCAAACGATTTATTAATTAGAAAATGATTCAGTATTGGTGCATATACTTTTTCTTCTTATTCATATGATACAATATTTTAAAAGATTAGAACTTCTGACTTATGACTTTTCCATTTAAAAACTGCAGCAGCTTCCAACGGAACACAGCAGCTATTCTATTTGAAAGTATCCACCCTCGCAGCAGCAAATGATAGGGACGGGTTATTTCTTTCACGGACGCTATCACTGCCCACCTTTCCCCTAGATCTTTCGGTCCTAAAAGTGTGATGCAGAAAATTGGCACAGGAAATAAGTTCCTCTTCTCTTGGCGATCGATCTGTGCGTTGAGAAAAGTCGTTGTCCCATCGATTTTGACTTTGGCGGCGTCTCTTGGGAAGTCCTGCCGCTTCCTCATCGGGTACATGGATTTCCTATTATCAGTTTAGCCCTCCCATTGCAATTTTCGGCTAGCTGGCCCCTAACCGCTGATTAAACCCCACTGTTGTTACCTCTTCCCACAGGGTTGGCGAAGAAACAAGGAAGTATTTAGCTGCTCCTAATTTGCAATTCGGAGTAAACGCCTCTTTTGGATTTGGCCGTAAACTTTTCTTATGGTCTCTGTCTTCAGTACTTTGATCACTTTTGTTGCTAAAGCGTCGATCGACTTCCATTTGCCGGAGACAGGGTAAATAACGTAAATAAGAA
>JAPMOR010070755.1:261118-273934 GCA_026543865.1 Argiope aurantia
ATATCTTCAAATCTTAATTCTACTGCCATATCACACAACGACATCTATACTAAAATTTACATGGATTGAATAAACATATTTGATTATTAGGGTCTGATGACTTAATGCCATATTAAGTTTCTATGATATTTTTTTTTCAAGTCTTTTCACAAAAATTGCCAGACTTTCATTTGTCTTTTTCCTTTTCACTTTTATTTCCATATTTCTTATACTCCTTTATAAAGATTCCTTAATATTTCTACTTTCTTGTATACGTAGTTAAAAAAAATCGAACTCGATATCTTGACAAATCTTTACATTCTAGACCACCCTGAATTCGAAAAAACCATTTTTGGAAAATGTACGCCTGTCTGTGACAAAAATAACTCATAAACGGCTTGAGCTAGATGGATGAAATTTAGTTCATGGTCATTATTCCAAATTTGGGGATTTCAATCAAATCTTTAGCAAACTCTGCTCTGAAGTCTGTCTGTCTGGTTAATCAAATATAATTTAGCAAGAAAACTACAAATCGAAGTGAGCTAAATAGATAAAATTGGAAAACAGAATTAAGATTTACAATCTAAACATGTATCAAATTTTAAGTCAAATCCAACAAGTGATTGATCCTCTGTCGGTCTGCATTTTTAGAATAATGTAAACGAATTAATTCAAAAACACAATGACTTAAATATATCAAATTTGGTATGTGATTTTGTGACAGTTTCGTGTCAAATTTTTGTTTCAGTCGGTTGGAAGAAACGCGTCTAAAACACCAATTCTATTTTCAGATACTATTAACGGCATGCCAGCAATTAATCGCTAAAAAAATTCGCCAAGGATATCACGACATATTCAGTAAAAATACTAAATTCACGCCAAAGGACTACCGTTCTCTGGAATAACACCTTACTAAGAGTGTATGCTTGAAAGTTTTGGAGCGATCACTCTGGTTGGTTTTTATATTCATATACACAGATTTATTTTATCCACAGTTCTAACACTCATTTTTAAACAAATATTCCAATATTTCTTATTCATATTTATATTGATTTATACTCTCCAAATTTCTATGACTCATTTATACAGATTAAATATATGAATTTTGTTACATAATGGATTTAATTTGTTTAACTAGGTTGATGCGTCTTCATATGTAAAAAGTCATGTATAGAATTTCGTCGAAACAAAACAATTTTTTTATTCGAAGGTTTGTTTTTTTTCTTTAGCAAATTTATACCACATAAAATATATTGTGTTACATACCACATAAAATATATTGTGTGATTTTAGTATAGATACATCATAATAAACTAAAGCTGTGAAATCAAGCTTTGACATTGTATCTCATACGATTAAATCCACCAAAACCTCATTAAAACAACACTTCCGGATATTAAACAACCTTACTACTTATCCACGCAAGTTTTACAAACACTAGGTGCAACTTCTAATTATATCCAGCTATAAAGCACCTGCTGATATAAGCTAACGCTTTTCCCACAACCGTGTGCGTTAGCAACAAGCTATAACCCCAGTTTGCAGACATTGGAATATATCAGGCTGTGTAATTCTAACTAAAAAGTGCAATTTAATGAGCGTAACAACTCGGTTAGTTAAGATAGCATGTTTATTAAATCCAGAGGCTACGGGGGGGGGGACCTAGGGTAAGTGGTCAGTTCACGTAGAATCATTAATCGACATGGGTAAGGTGCCACGTTCCCTACATGCCATACGCAATAATTTTGTGCGTTGACATGTAATAGCACCAGGGACACCAGCGATTACCGGGTGTACCCTCACCTAACCAAGGTTTGTTCCAGGGACCTATCTCCAGCTCCGCGGTAATGAGAAGGCGTGTTCGACAGCGCTGATATCAATTGACGAGCAGATTCTGCGTTAATAATGCAAATGAGGTTAATCGGACCTTTCGGAACTACAGTATATTCGTTATTGGAGAAGGGAACATGTACGTCGGCCGACAATAAACGCACGTGTGGTTCGTGTTTAATATCCCCTAGATATTGGTTTGGAGGGGGGTGGAGGTGGAATGAAGTTTGGGGGCATGGAGATTCGGGAATGAGGCAGATAGGGAGATGGTTGGTGGGTTAGGAAGATACAGATTGAGATCTACAGTTGGTGGTGAATCATTGTTATGGGCGGTGGGGGAAAGAGAAATTTTTGGAATAATTGGAATCTTTTTAAAAACATAAAATATGTTTTATGGACGGAATATTTAGTTCAATCGAGCAATGAATATTTTGAATTTTTTTTTCTTTGGAAATTTTTTTTACAGAGAATGAAATGTGCTTCATTAGCTGAATATAATTTAATGTATACTTAGCTATTCCTCTACGCTTTACATTTTTGTGTACTCGCTTATAATCTATACGTCATAACGATCGTCTGTTTCAGAAAACTGCTATTTTATTAGTATAATTCTTTTAAAGAGATCCTACAGATCATTTAGCTGAATGTTATAATTTAGAAATTCGGTATTGGTAAAAACTGATCATTCCTATATAATTAAAGGGAAATTAATTTAAATTAGTTAAAATTTCTTCATCCTCTAACGGTAATAATAAAGATGAATATTCTGGCTGGAAGGTTAAACTTTCTAATAACCATTAGAATTATTGTTCAACATAATTTAAACAATCACTTGGGCACTTTTTACGTATTCCTTTTTTTTTTTTTTTTTTTTTTTTTGGTATTCCAGGCACTTTTTACGTTCTTATATGAATTGAAATAATTAATGCCCTACATAGGATGCGTCATCTCATTAAGAGATATTTAAAAAATCACACTGTCAAAGGATTAAAAAGAAAGTTTTTAACTAAATAGGGGCTTTCTAAAGTATTAAGAGGTGTAGAAGTATATGTTGCTTCATCATTCGGTAATGTAATTGATTATAAATATGTAATATTGTTTCCCTACCATTTTATGATTGGAAAGATATTTTCAGTGATTCTTAATTGATGCTTAGATAACGACTTCAGATCTTGGCGACCAGTTGGCGAATTAACAAAAAAAAAAAATCCGGTGACAAAAATAAGAGTTCTGGAAAATGAAGTGTAGATCAAAATATTACACCTTGTCTGGAGACTATATGAATCCAAGACGCTCGAACGAGTTTGTATTCCTCAGAAATTTTGTTCGTGGTGCAATCTTGTGAACTGATGCCAAGCGTCGTTGATAATACAGTTATTATTGTTTTATTAACAATTTATTATGTACCAGGGACTTCTTAATAACAACTTTTTATGTGCATCTTGGCTATATTTTTATTACTTATGCTTCACGTTTTCTGGAATATTTTTGAAATAAAGTTTTGTTTTCTTTTATCCAGTTTGTTGGATTAGAGTCGCCGAACATTCACCAGACAATTTTCACATTAGTTTTCTGTTCACTCTTACCTTCAGTTTTCTCTGATACAGACCACAACTCATCTGAAAAAAAAATACATTAAATTAATTTTCAAATCAACGCATCCAACTTCATGGCAACTGGAGCAATAAAATCAAAAAGATCATTGAATAAACATTTCAGTATCAACTATTTCCAGTTCCTCTTTCAGCTGCTCGGTGGCAACCGAAATGTTTTCTTATACTTCACTTGTTTACGTTAGATTAACTTTTATGCCGCAACAACAAAATACCACGCCTGGATTGTTTCCCGGATAGCCGTGGCAGCGATCTTAAAAACGAAACAAAATACATTAAATTGCGCTTCCCTCTTTTTTGAACACAATAATATCTCAACTCCCTTTTATATGGAAAGAGATATATATAGAAGACCACAAAAGCTATTTCGAAGCAACATTCATTCCCTCCCCCTTCCAACCACCTTCGTTCCTCTCCCCAAGAAAGAATGACCTTTTTCGGTTCTGCTAAGCCCCGCACTTGGTACGGCAGCAACCAATATTTGACTATCCAGGCATACAAACCTCTTGTTTGTTCTGTTTAGCTAGTATCGAAAGCTCCTCGGTTCGGGAAGCACTCAGGGTATTGGGGTTTGCCAGCCTGCGATTCGTTTTTCTTCCTTTGAGTTTAGATATAGTTTTTGTTGTCTTGCTGTCTCAAATGCAACTGGGTTCGAAATATTTTTTGAAGTTCTTCGTTTGTTTGTTTATTTATTCGGCATTTGTTCCGGGCCAATCAAAGTGTTTGTTGTCCCGATTTTTTGGCGCAATGTCCAGACACCAGTCGCCAAAAAAGAGAAACTTCAATTATTGAATGGGTTGGCGCAGTGTGTACTCCAGATTTTTTTCTTCAGTTATTGCAACATTTTTCAGATGTCTGTGAGGCATATTTGATTTAAATCACTGTCATATTTCGATAACTCAAAAGCATACGGCTGGGAAAATATTCTTGACCATTTCGAAATATTTTGTTTAATTCTACATTTTTTATTTGATCTTGTTCGGGTGTATTTTATAGATAATAAATTGCCAGACGATTTGCAATAACTGAGTATGTCCTCATCTTATTTCTAATTGTTGTAACGTTTTGCAATGTCCATATATTTTTGTCATGATATTCCTTTTTGGATGAATGCTCTGCTATTTTAAAATAAAGTTTTTTTTCTTTTTCTTGAATCATTTTGAAATAAGCCGGCTTCCTGGCATAGGGGTAGCGCGTCTTCCCCGTGATTTGGGTGTCCTGGGTTCGAGTCTCGGTTCGGGCATGGTTGTTCTTCATCTGTGTTCTATCTGTGATTTGTGTGAATGTGCCCTCCTGTAAAAAAGGGTTGTGCAAGCGAATGTGTCGGAGTTTCATCTTCATATGAGCTAGAAGTCAGACTTCTACACTTGGGTGCTCAGGGGTCTTTACCCTCAGAAGATACTGCAGCCCCTTTCCGTGGTAACGCGGACACGACATCATCATCATCATCATTGTGAAATAAGAAAAAAAAATGTCTTATATTAATAATTATATATGCGTACCGCTTTTTACTTTTTTGTATGATAAATATGGAAAGAAAAAGTATTGCAATCTTTAAAAAAAAATTAAAAATTATGAATTCTCATGTTTAACCCCACTTGATCAGAAAGATTGCATATTTTTTAGAATATGTCTGTGTGCATATATTTTTGATAACTAGAGAATGTAAACAGCTATAATGAAAGACTGACTACTCCCCACCTGAAGACAAGGAAAAAGTTGAATGCCCGCACCGCAGCAACAGCAACTCTATCGTTAACTGTTATTGAGCTCTAAGGGCCATCCCCGGCAACGGTATAACCTTTCCTTAAGAAAGTACATCCCGTCGTCGATGGGAGGAGCCAGACCTCCACCTTTTCGTGTACCCACAAGAGTGGCAAGAACCAACAACCGAGCCGGAAACTTCTCCTCCTCAATTCCGAAGTGCCCCACCCCCGCCATGGGATTGGAAACAGCTATAAAGATAAGATTTTGTCTCCAAAACCGGATTAAACATTTAAGAGCTCTTAAGCAATTTATGTTTCAGGCTCCCATTTTCCCCTCATTTAGTTTCTATAATCGAATATTTTTTTATTCATTTTAATTTAAATTCTAGTTAAGCAGCTTTTAATTAACAAATATAATGATAAACTAAAATAACCAAATATTTATTTGCGGATCATCTTCAAGATTATTGATTTTAATATCCATTGCATAAAAATTTTTGAAATTTTAAAATAATTTTAAATAAAATGGTAAAAAATTATAAAACTCCTTTAATATTATCTGAAGATTCTAATATAAAATTTCGCAGGGCTTTGGACTTTTAGCCAATCAACTGGGAAAAAAATATTTGGACTTGGAAAAACTATTTAAAGCAATGCTTTAAAAGTTCAACGATCCTTATTTTTTTAAAAATAAATTCTAATACATGATCTTTGTAAATCAAACAAAACCACAATTAAAATGACTCCTAGTTTTGGGCCGCGGTGGCCTGGTGGTCCCGGTTTCGGAGCCGGAAAATTTCAGGTTCGAGACTTGATTGCATCGCTGAATCGTCGTGTAAACGGGTCTGGTGCAAGTTAAATCTGTCGGAAGCAAGCGTACTCCAACTGGTGTGGTGTGAAAGTTTGGAAAGGTGGCGCCAGCTCAGGTGCCGTCATTATCATCTGACCGCAGTTCAAAATTACGAGGTGCGTCCGAAAATAGCCCTAATGTTGCTTTAAAACAGGACTTTGATATAACTAAATTAAACTAAAAATTTGCTCCTACCTTTCTGCTTAAAATCTTCTTTACTTAAAAAATAAATAAATAAAAGTTTATACAATGCTAAGAATGAAATATTAATATAAATTGGTATTTTTATACTTTATTCAACTACCGCTAGAAATGCGTATATAAAATAAATTACAATGTGGTTTCTCACATAAAACTTTCACTTGCGCATGTTTGAAGAAAATTCATGGTATATTTCTTTTTCTTTACATAATGCTCATTCTTCATAGCTTTTCTATTCTCGGAATTTTTGAAGTATTTATTGTATACATAAAGCATACGCCTTTGTATATTCTTAACATGAAATAATGCTGTATTTTCGTAGAAATGTTTCGTTTAAGTAAATACATTTTAAAATAATTTTGAAAAATTCAGTTAAAATAACTGTGGGTGCAAAATATCGTCTGCGTGAGATTCTCATTTTGTTTTTTAATGGAAAGCATACAAATTTTTTTTTCAGAGAAGGATTCAGTTCCGTACTGTAAATTTTTGTTTTAACCAAATTTAATAATGAGCCCGTTTTTCTTTTGTAGGTTTTCAAATTTTTTGTAAGATTATATTTTAAATGAAATCAAATTGCAATTTTTAAAACAACATCAAGACAGGAGTTTATGTTAATATGGGTTATTTTTTGAGTAATTAATTATATTTTGAGATTAAAAGTTCCTGTAGATTATTTTGGCTCACTACTGAACTGCAATTAACTGTTAACTGTACTTCAGTTGATTGTTGTAGTTTATTTTAACTACAACTGCAATGAACAAAATTAACTCTTGTTAATTTTACATTAAAAATAATTATTGATCAAATATGTTAATCAATTAACTAATAAATAAGTTTAATTAATAGTTTTACCTTCGTTTTCTTTAACTATCTCAAGTTTTGTTAAAGTTCCTTAAAGTGTAAACTCTGACATATCGAATAATCTTACTATAAAGTTTTTATAATTATATTAAAACTGGGTATCAAAAACGCAAATGCCATTGGTATATCTAGTTTCTCAAGCTACCACAGGTATATTTAGTTTTACAAACTACCATTGGTATATTTAACTTCATTGGCTACCACGAGTATATTTAGTTTTACAAGTTACCAAGACCATATTTAGCTTCACAATTTACCCCGTGCATATTTAGTTTCACAATTTACCATGGGTATATTTAGTTTCACAATTTACCACGGGTATATTTAGTTTCACAAGTTATCACGGGCATATTTAGTCTCACAATTTACCACCGGTATATTTAACTTCACAAGTTACCACGGGTATATTTAGTTTCACAAGTTACCACGGGTACATTTAGTTTCACAAATTATCACGGGTATATTTAGTTTCACAAGTTACCACGGTTATATTTAGTTTTACAAAGTACTATGAGCATATTTAGTTTTACAATTTACCACGGGCATATTTAGTTTCATAAGTTACCACGGTACATTTAGTTTCACAAGTTACCACGGGTATATTTAGCTTTAGAAAGTACCACTGTATATTTAGCTGTACTAATAATTTCAGCTTTACAGAGTAAGACTGTTATATTTAATAGGTGATTAGATAAGAATATTAGATTTAAATGAGTTAGTTCAGTTTATTTTCATTCATTTCGAAATTAATAGATATCATATTCTTTAATTTTTATGTTACTTATTTTTCTGAAAATTATTCAAAGTTTGGCAATGAAAAATAGCAAATCGGATAACTAAATATAATAGAGAGTTTCTAAGTTTGTGTATCGAAATTAGAATTTCTTGTTTTATCAGTTAAGAAAGCCTAAATTCGTGAAAAAAATGTATATTTTGTTGGAATAAGCAAGAACAGACAGCAAATCTCTCACAATTACGGCATTTTTCAGATTCCCGGAACCGAGGAACACAAAAATCAAGCAATCTTCTCTATACTGCTTAGACGATAATCTTGTCCAACAAGGACATCTATTGTATCGTTCCCAAGTAGAAAGATTAAATCCTCTGCAAAGCTTACTTAATTTTCCCTCCGTTTTGTTAGAAACTGACATAGCAGAGATATATAGCCTGAGCTCACTTTTAGATGAAGACAATATCTTGGTGCTTCTTTTCTTTTTTGAGGCTTACATATCTGTAAAGATTGGACATGTCTTTTGTCCTTTTTCCTGACACTGTCTCAGAAATGTAATTATCTTGATGCTTTCCTTTGACATCTTCATTTTTTTTTATCCTTCTGGTTTTTTTTGGCTCATCCTCTGTGGAATGCCTTACTGTTATAATAATGTCTCGTAGTTTGTGGTTTTGGTTACAGATGTCAATTTAAAATTGCTGCTATGACGTTCTTTATGGCAGAAGCGACTGTGCCGTTGAAACTATGTTGTTCTATCAGAAATTAAATATTTCATTTTCCGAGATGTGATTGATCCTTCTGTATATAAAAATGTCACTATTTTCGTCTATATTAAATCCACATCCGACGTTTTGTTTAAAAATGTGAATTTTTTTTTCGGTTATGTTTATGTGTATTGATGCCTATCATAGTTTATTGAAATGAATTCATGATCTTTAGGAATCTTTCTCAGAACCGTATCGATATGTATGGCATGTCTTGTGTTACATTTTTCAAACTAGGAGCAGCGAATCAATTTCTAGTAATGCTTTTATGTAAGTGATTTGGACGAATTGCTCCTATTTTGATGTTTCGTCCAGTTTTCTTTCTCCAAGTTATGACAAGAGAGCAATATAGCGAAAAGATTAGGAAAGTCGGAAGCAGGGAACAGCAAGCGTGGGAAAATATTCTGGACTTATATAAATTTTGAAAGGAATTTGTCGTCTCAGTGTTTTGATTCCGTTAGTAAAGGAATAGCCTGCTTTGAAAATTAGAATGTAAAGTTTCAGTGAAACTGGAGTTCGAGTGATTAAAAAATGATTTTAAAAGCATAGCTAATTCGAAATTTCGTTGATAATGGAAATATCGTTGGTAAAGGGAAATGAGATTCCATTTTACAAATATTCTAAAAAACATGAAACAGAAGAAGGAAAAACAAAACCAAGAAGTATATAAAAATAACTGCGGTCTTTTAGCAGCAGCAAAACAGCAACAGATTTTGACAGTACAGGTTGATAGTGAATAGCTTAATAGAAAACAGTTATAGTACAGTATAAACAAGAGAGCTCGCTCTGTGATCAACACTCCAAAGAGGGAAATCACTGCATCGCTTCGACGTCTAGAATTTATATAGATTTTCTGAAAATGCGTGATGTCACATTGAATTTTCCAGAAGAATCTCTAGAAATCGAATTCTAAATGAAGTTGAAGCATTATTCTAGCTCTAGCATTTCCCAAAAGCCTTCATTTTTGTCATCAAATGCGTCTCTAATTTTGTGGCTGAAATCGGCATTTATTGATCTGGTATCCTTGGACGTGGATCCCATCGAAACATTTAAAAATCTCTATATCTAGCTACAATACTAGTCATGCAAGAAAACTATATTTCAGATTCTAACATATATATAAGTAATAAATAAATTCTTAAACAACCAAATTAATTAATTAAATTCTCAATTTTCGTTGAACAACAATTTTACAATTTTTATCTCGATTTCCAGACTTATGTTTCATGCGCTGATAAAAGTATACTTTTTTTTTTACTAGAGTAAAAGATAATTACGTTGAATATTAATATATTCAAGATATTATGAATAATTATGAAATTTTCCATTCAAGTCCGTTGCCATTTCTAATACCAAATGCTTTCACTCCTTAAAAAATATAATAATTTATATAAATTATATATATAAATTATAAATTATGCGCATAAATAATCTCATTTCACTTCACTTCGTAAAATATTTACTTGACTTATTTCATATTTGTGCAAATGGACCTCTAAAATTAACTTTTCCTTAATTTCCTATTGTGCTAAATTTTTTAAAAATATATTGCGTATAGTTTCTGGATAACAATACAGTATTTAAATTTTTAAAACATAATTATAAATTAATTAAAGTGATTAATTAAATTAATTTTTATTCTGATTATTAGTTTCAAAATTTTATATTAATTTATATGCATCACATTATAAAGAATTTGAGAAAAATTGATTTAAAGATTCCGTTGTATTTATGCGAATGAATTTTAAATTAATGACTAATAATTAGAAAATGATTAATTTTAAAAAAATGCGGCTTTTTATTATTCTTGCAAAACTGTGTTTTAAGTAACTGTTTTTATTAAATTTTTCACTTATTTATTTAATTATGTTGACACTGCCAACTAAAAATTCACAAAATCATTTACTTGGCTAAAAGTGAACTTAACAAATATTAATTTTTAATGAACAATAAACGTGGGAATCAGTAAAATTAATTAATTTTAGCAGCTTATTTGAGCACCTATTCATTCTATAAAAAAAACAAGTCCTTCTAAAATACATTTTATACCATACATCCTTTATTTCTAATAATTTTTATACTAAGTAATAAAGAAACAATCTATAAATAATTTTAGATAGTTAAAACTTTAATCCTATCAAAATATTGTAATTTAGTTCTCTTTCGCTTATAAAATTATTACTTTGTAAGATTTTAGGTTCATTCTTAAATCTCAAAAGAATTATAATCATATTACCATTAAAATTTAACACATAAAATTTTAATTCTAATTCATCTTACAAACAAGTTAAGACGCTTTTTTTTTTCATAATTTTGAAATTGCAATTATATATATTCTCAAATCCCTGTTCTAATGTGCATTCACATTGTAAACATTTTGCACTTAACGACACAAATTAAAAAAAAAGTGCCATTTTTGAGAAAAAATACGAACTACTTTATAAAATTTTCTCCTTTAAAATCTTCCCTTGGGAATAATGAAAAATTATTAATGCGATGCGCGGGATTTATCTTCTTAAACGCTTTAATTTGACTAATGCAAGTAACGTTATTCACAGTTCACTTCGTTAAAATAAAACTAAACAAAAGATTATCTTCGAAGAGAATACTAATTTCAAATCATCCCTGGATAAAATAGTTACCTTTTTTATTATTATTATTTTAATTTATACCATTTTCTGGAAGCTTCTATCTTGAATATCATTACGCAGAACCGAAAATTTAAATTTAAACTCATTAACGACTCTTTCGCCAAGATGGAGAGCATATTCTAAAAGATTAAAAAAAGAGTATTTATGAATTTTTAACTTAATTAATTCGTGGACTATCCAAAATTATGCAAAAGCTCTCTAAAATTGAATTATCGGGCACTAAGAATCGCTATACTCGGTTATTTTGAGAGGAAACTTCAAAATAATGTCAGGCATGGGAAAGTGAGGATTACTTAATGATATTAATAATTTTATTTCGGAATATTTTCTGAAGTACTCTGCATTTCATTATTAGCTTTTTTGTATCAAAGATATGCCGTTAGGTGCACGTAATAGGAAAAATCTAAGGCGAAAGAGTACATTAATCTAGATTTTGAGTTTATAAAATTATTTCAATCTGCTATCCTTATATTCAGAACCCTTATTTTCACGGGTAAAAAGATAACAATAATAGGAAAGATTAATATGGATATGCAGAATTGTCATTTAATGCGATAATGTATAACTGCATACATTTTTTTTGTCAATCCTTTGAGTTATCATTGGTTATTATACAAATTTAATTAATTTCAAGAATTTATATACACAATATTCCTTAAAATTCTTATACTCAAATATACGTCAGAATAGCGACAACTATCGTCACAAACTTGATGTCTAGGGATAATAAAATGACCTTGCATTACATGGTGAGATTGATTACAACGCCTCCTTCCGGCAAACAACGTAGTTAACTTGCCTATCTGGAAAATGATAGAAGATACCTGACAAAAAGTCAATTACAAAATTGTTGATCGTCTTTCCTGTGAAAAATAACTATTTTTAGTCTGATAATCTTTCAAAATCATCACTTGAACGAACTAATAAATGAAAAGGAAATATGATAATTTTGTACCATAGTTTGAATTAATTAATTGTTGAAACAAAATCTAAATTTTCCTATAATATTAGAATACAGCCAATTCTAGATACATTTTCGCAATCAGTGAAAAGAAAAATTTTATATCATGGTTTGAATGAATTAATTTTTGAAACGCTGCTTGAATTTTCCTATAATATTCGGAATTATTATTTGAATTAACTAATTATTGAAAATTAAGAATGCTCTTTTTTGCTTGTTTAAAAAGAAAAACACTCTTTTTGATCATTGTTTGAATTAACTGATCCTTTAAACACTGCCTAAATTTTCGTGTCTGATCTTTTTATCCAAATCAAATAGTTTTAGCATGATAGTCCCTCAGAATCATTATTAGGATTAATTAATCATTGAAATAATTAATCGTTTGGATTTAATTGATTAATTTTTGAAACACCTCTTAAATTTTCTTTTTGTTCTTGTTTTGATTGTTTAAAAAGAAATTGAAAAATAGAAAGTAAAAGAATAATCTTTTTGATTAAAAAGGAAAAATGCTCTTTTTGTATCAATGTTTGATTTAACTGATTATTGAAATACTATCTAAATTTTCCTGTCTTAT
The DNA here is from genome assembly GCA_026543865.1 of Argiope aurantia. Taxonomy (NCBI): domain Eukaryota; kingdom Metazoa; phylum Arthropoda; class Arachnida; order Araneae; family Araneidae; genus Argiope; species Argiope aurantia. The sequence continues at coordinate 273,839 of JAPMOR010070755.1, forward strand.
CTTTTCATGTGATCAAAGTCAAATATTTTTAGCATGATAGTCCCGCAGAATCATTATTTGAAATAATTAATCATTGAAATAATTAAAATTTTTTAA
>JAPMOR010070755.1:279912-295438 GCA_026543865.1 Argiope aurantia
AATATACACTGGTGTGCAAAACTTAAGAAACAGGTATGTTTTTTGCCATAACTTCACGAGATATCATCTGAGAAACATGAAATTCAGAAATGAGATACAGCATTTTGTTCTGAAAGAATGACGAAAGCATAGTTGCGCAGAAATGAATACAATGCATACAGTATGGAATCAAACAAAAAAAAGGCTTTATTGAACTCATAGTATCGTTACACATGTCTGTCCAAGAGAAAGAACAGCAAGCAGATGTTCCTTAGTATGGGATATGCCCTCCCCTTATTGCAATGGTTGCTTCGCACCGTCTCCCCACACTCAGCACCAGATTGTCCAACAGTTCTTGAGGTAAGAGTGCCCATTCATCAATCAGCATCTATTTAAGTTGTCGGGTGTTCCCAGGAGGATGTAATCGTGCCGCAAGGCGTCTCCCCAAAGCATCCCACACATGTTCTATCTGATTTAAATCAGGGGAGCACGCCGGCCAATCCACTCGAGTGATATCTTCACTTTCCAGGAGCTCCTCAACAGCATGAGTCTTGTGTGGCAGTGCATTGTCATCCATAAAAACGAAGTCTGATCCAATGGCACCTCGGAATGAGGAATGGGCACTCTTACCTCAAGGTTGGACAATCCGGTGCTGAGTATGCGGAGACGGTGCGAAGCAACCATTGCAGTAAGGGGAGGATATATCCCATACTAAGGAACATCTGCTTGCTGTTCTTCCTCTTGGACAGACAATCATGTGTTACGATACTATGAGTTCAATAAAGCCTTTTTTTGTTTGATTCCATACTGTATACATTGTATTCCTTTCTGCGCAACTATGCTTGCGTCATTCTTTCAGAACAAAATGCTGTATCTCATTTCTGAATTTCATGTCTCTCAGATGATTTCTCGTGAAGTTATGGCAAAAAACATACCTGTTGCTTACGTTTTGCACACCAGTGTATATATATATATATATATATAATATACTGAAACTAATTTATTTACGAAACGTTTTAAAATCACTATTAGATGAAGTTTGCAAATAAATTCGGGGTCTCAAAAGAGATATGATTATTGTCAAATTTAAATTATTTTCTGTTGTCTCATTTTTCGATGTTCCTTAATATGTGTGTTACTCTTATTTAGATTAACAAAGCCATAACTCGATCAGTTTTGTGTCTTAATACGATAGGAATATTTATCGAATGTTTTAAAATGTCGACAATTTGTTACTAATTAGGACTGATTGGAGTGATAGATCGTATAAAAAGTTAGGAATGTTAACTTTTTCAGAAATATTTATTGATTCAAATCGCATAAAATGTAATTCTTTTGGTCATTTAAAACAATTTTTTCCTGTACGGAAATTTAGCAGATAGCTTTAGAAATATGTCCCATAGTTTTCGAAATAAGAAACAAACTTTACATCGATCCAATGTTTAACAAGCGCATGAATTTTTTTTTCTTTTGTATCTATACCTATAATAAAGCTCAATGTGTGTGTGTGTGTGTATGTTGGCGCTCTACAGGCCAGACCATTCAACCTACAGCTACCAAATTTGGCACGTGTATACCTTGGAGGCCGGGGATGTGCCCATGAGGGTTATTTTTTCGAATTTTTAAATACAATTTTATTTATTTAAAAATTAAGCGAAATTTTGACGTTTTTCTGCTATAACTTCCGAAAATATTACCGCACAAGACATATTTTTACATGAAGTTAAAGATCAAAAATTTATCTTTTAAATGATACCAATGTTGTAACCTTAAAATTAAATTTCTATTTTTAAGGAATTTTTAAATAAATATTTTAGCTATATTTTTCAACAATTTTTTTCATACAAAATAAAAATAAAATTTAAGCTGCATGAGCACGTTTCGCATTCATGGGAAGAAATTTGCTTTTTTTCAAAGTGTTGCCATCACATTGATTGAAGCTCCAATTAAAAATAAATTAAGTCTTTTTGGAAATGAAATCTGCAAAAATATAATTTTCGGCACGTGTCTGTAGGAAATGAAACAAATATGAAATATAATTTTTTCTAAAAAATAAATTCAAGAAAAATTACTTTATAATCTTTTACACTCTCTATACAGGGTGTTTATTTAGTCCCGGGCCCATTTTGATGTTTAATGACTCATAAAATAATGAAGATATAAACAAACTTATGGCATTTATTGATGGAATAACTCATATATTTTCCTTTTCAGGTTTGAATATTTTTACTTTTGTAAATATCGTCTGCGCGTGTGGTTAATTTCAGATAATTTCATTTTCCAGTCTAAATATCTGTACTTTTCTAAATATCGCCTGCTTATTAATTGCATTTTTCTCTCTTTTGTTTTTGGCAACTATTGAAATGTTATGTTTACTTTTGATGTATTTGTTCTATGTAGTACTTTTGTATGTGATGTTTTATTCGAGCGGATATTAAGGAGAATGCATACACCACAAGAGAAAGCACAGATTTTATGGTGGTCATAGAGTTAATTTCCAATCAATTAAATCACTGACTTTTAAGATTAATTAATTTCCAATCACTTAAACTGACTGATTTATGAAAATTTGAATATCACTATTCAATAAAAAAAAAGGATAATTTTAGATTTTTCCATCGATCGCTACAAAGAAAATACGCCAATCAGCGCGCAGGTTTCTCTAAATTAATTGGCCTAAGATTATGAAAATGGTGAGTTTTTCTAAATTTCCAACATTTAAAACTTCATAAGTAAGTCTTAGTTGATCGTAGAAAATAGAAACAATCATTCATTTATGTAACATTTGGTGTGTCCAGAATATTTCCCAGAATATGATACCTTACTGCATTAAATTTAGACTTCATAATTTTTGAAATATATTTATAGGAAGGAACAAAATATTATTATTGATTTCATTTCAATCCTTTTGAAAGCAAAATTAAAAGTTAAATTTTATACTGAATCTCAGAAATTTTTGTTTAATTTTTCTTTGAGATATTACATAAATTATGAAAAATATTTTGTAGTTAACATAAATACCGAGCGATTCTGTTTGCAATACTCACATTCAATAATAATAATAATTAATAAATAACAATAAAGATGATAAATAAAATAAAACGTTTGGTTTTATTAAAAAATATCTTAATATTAATTGCAATTTCATCATTTGCATTTTAAATTAAAGTTGAAGTTTCGCCGGAAATGACAACAACTTAGCAAAATATATATAGTAAATTGAACGAAACGATCTAAACAGTATAAGTTTGGTATGACTATCAAAATGTGAAGATTAAAAATGTTTTGTTTGAGAATCCTTTAAGAGACCAGTTACTTAAAATATTTAATTGAAAATTGTAGCGAGCGGTAATACTGGCGAACCGGCTGGTCGCCAAAGGCGGCTAGTTGAGCAATAAAACAACCGTAAAATCTTTCTAAATAAAAATTCTGCATTTTCTGTTTTTTTAGGAACTTCAAAACACAGCGAGAAATTCTTATATCAAGTTTATGCAACAATTTTTCACTAGATTTTAATTTATGAAGTTTCCTGTTAGAAGATTTTACAGAAACCCAGAATTTCAAAATATTGTATTTAGAAATGTAAAAAAACATTAAATTTTAAGTTTGAAAATATAAAAATGAATGTATTTTCCTAAAAAGTGGACATAAAAACAAAATTCAGACGGTTTTATAAAGAAAATTGTTCAGAAATCAAGAATAAATAAATAAACATTCTATATTTTTGTAAAAATTAACTTCTCAATGTAATCGCATACTTTAAAGATGTTATCTTTTGGACGTGTCTTTTATTGATATAATTGAAGCATGAAAAAATCCAGAATGAATAGGCTGTGTAAATAGACATAAAATAATTGTGATTTAAGAGTTGAGATCTAAATGGGCATTATCATACACATATACTAATTATTTTCAAATAATATTACTTTGACGCAATGTTAGAAAAGGCTATAAAAGGAATTACTATGTGTAGTCCATACCCGTACAGTATTAGAACTCTCCTAATGTGTCGGCAAAAAAACCAAAACAGCAGAACAGTCCCATAGTGCCGAAATCCACCCAATTCCAGATTTTCTAAGAAAAGTCCTGTTTATGGCGGTGACTTTTCCGAATGATCGGCCATTGTTCGATAAAACGTCCGAAATAGGTGCACCGGCAGGAACTAACAAAAAAAGTAAATAAATAAGTAAAAACCGAATCTCCGCATGTGTCTACAGTTATATGGAGGCGGTAATCTGCTTTTTACGTCGTTATGGTCACCGGATCAATTACGTCACGCTCCTGACTATTGACTGTGACGTCACTCCTCTCAGGTAATTATGGCCCTCGAAATAGTGATCACGTGATGCTCTTTTTATCCATAAGTAATGCGCTCGTTTCGAAAAGTTCTTCCACCACCCCCTGAGCCACCCTCCATGCCATCTCCTAGAGAAAAGTTGGCTTCTTTTTCCCATCTCCTGGCTTTTCCTGCTAAATCCGGGAGAAATATATTTCCACTTTTTTTCCCCGTATTCTTTTTTTTTTTTTCTTTCTCTTTTGGCTATTCTTCGCGCCTTTTTAGGCCGGTGTTGATGGGGTTATTTTTGTCCCAGGAAGGGTTCCAAAGTGTGTTTATTTGTTACTTTCCGGGAATCGCCACCCTCTTCTGTTGTGTGTTTGTTCGGATGAGTTGGTCGTGAGGAAGAACGAAACGGGAAAAGCACGTTCAATTAATTTTCCGAAACGAGGGCTATTTTAGGAAGTACTGTCTAGCTTTATTTTTTAGTATTATTGCAGGTAGGGAGATTTTTTTCCTTCTTGGAGTCTGGATATTAAATATTTATTCGCCATGATTAGATTGCTTGGAAATTTTTTGTTACTAAGCTCATAGATATTCCAACTTCATATGCCTGGAAATTTGTATTTGTTGCTAAGCTTATAGATATTCCAGCTTCACATGCCTGGAAATTTGTATTTGTTATTAAATTTATAGATATTTCAATTTAGAATGCTGAATATTAGTATTTATTACTAAGCCTATAGATATTCCAATTTCGTATGCCTGGAAATTTGTATTTGTTATTAAATTTATAGATATTCCAATTTTGAATCCCGAAAATTTGTTTTTAGGCTTGTAGATATTCCAATTTCAAATCCTGGAAATTTGTATTTGTAATTAAGTCTATAGATATACCGATTTCGTATGCCTAAAAATTTGTATTTGTTATTAAGCTTATAGATATTCCAATTTGATATGCCTGGAAATTTGTATTCATTAGTAAGCTTATAGATATTCCAATTTCATTATTATTTTATTTTTGCACAGACCTTGAGTTAAATTTCAATACTAAAACTCGAATTCTGTATTATTATCTGGAATGAGATTCATTTGTAAACTTAAAAAGCTCCTCGGTGCACAGAACATATGATGTCACTTAAACTTATTCCTTTAACGCCTTCTTCTTACGCCTTTATCTTGACTTTCATCGAATCAATTCTGTATCCACGAATCTTTTCGTTAATTATGTTATCATCCAATTTTGCCTTAATTGTATTTTAGGTAGTTGTTTTGAGTAGTGTTTTTTTATTTTTTAATTAACTAATTAATTAATTTTATTTATTTATATATTTGTTAAATTTTTGTCAGCATAATTAAATAGCTTGGAAATTTATTTTTAAATTGATAAGTATCCCAATTTCCTAGTGATATTTTTTTCACTAACTTTGAGTTAAGTTGCAGTGTGAAAGTTAACTTCAGTTTCATATTCTCAAGTGAAATTTTATTTGGCAAGAGTTCTTCGTAGTGACCTCAACATAGGAGATCCTTAAATTCATCCCCTGAATATTTCATTTGGACTTTTCCTAGAATTTTTCCTGTGACTTCGAATGTATCTGTTTACAAACTTTGCCTCTAATGTGTTTGTTCATCATATTATAAACAAGTTTATTTCTTGATCATATTATTGACCATTTTGTTTTTGTTGATTATATTATTACTGTGTTTTCTCCCCTTTCGCTTCCTGTGTTGTTTATATTCATTTATTTACGCTTTCTTCCTTTCTTTTTTTTTGTTATTATAATTATGTTGCTACCTACTTTAAATTTAAATTCGTTGTATTACTAAAATTTGAAGATAATTTTGTAAGTATTTGAATAATGCTTCCATGGTTTTTGTTTTTATTTATTTATTTACCTTTATTGTAAGTGTTTTTCCCCTAATTTTTTTTAAGTGCATGGCTTACTTTTTTCTCTTGCTTTTGTTTATCTTCAATTTTTGGTTGTCTATTCTATTCCTATTGCATTGGCATGCAATGGCATTAAAATTAAAATATTCATTTGGAATGGAAATAACCTTACTCTGACTTTTTGCAATATATCTTGAGTCATTTTGGCTCTTGACTTAAAGTACATACATTTTGAAAGTGTATTTCATGAACAAAGTAATTAATAAAAACAGATTTTTATATAATTTTTTTTTAATTCCATTCCTAGAGAGCATTAGTTGAACTCTCGCTCGGAATTCGAACACAAGGCATGACGCGCTTTAATTTAAAGAGCCATAGGGTATTATCCAAATATTAATGGATTCCAACAACCGTTTTGTCCCAAACAGATGATGCTGAGGCAGATGAATACTACCCAATTCAAATGCCTGTCACCATCTGTCATCATAAAAGTATCGAAATCGATACTGCCATCTTCGAAATATTAGGAATCAATTGTTTCCGGAACTATTAGTTCCAAGCTGTTAAGTCCACCGATATTGTCCGTGGAAATACTTACTGAACTAAGTTATCTATCGGTGTCCTGTATGTGTAAATTAATGTTGACTTCCGAGACATTTGCATTATAATAATGTTAGCGAATTCTAGGACAATGGTTTAAGATGTCGTTGAGATCAACTGTGAAGATGTTGGATATGATATCTTCTTTCACACTCTACTCTGCACTGTTAAAATGAAAGAAATGAAATTAGCTTTGATTAGCATTATAGAACTAACATTTATTTTACTTGTAACAAAATTAGAGCAATCATTTTATAAAACTGAAGTGCTAAAGATAGAAATATATTAATTAATATATACCATATGGATAATGTATTGGGTAGCGTTTTGAAAAATACTTGTACGAAAACTGTACGTCTTGTCTCATCTACGAGGCAATAGCATATTATAATGCAAGCTAAAGGGACTACTTTGGAAAGAATGAAGATATAATTATTGTCTCAAATTGGTTTAACTTGATTTCCTTTTTTATATTAAAAATGTTCTGATAAATATAGTGAAATCTTTTTTTTTTTTTTTTGGAAAATAAAAGAAAGAAATTTGTTTTCTATCCACAGAATAAAACTTACTATTTCATTGAAATAGAGCAAATTTAACCTAAATACTTTAGAAAATTGAATATATACGGTTAATTAAAACTTAATTAATGTTTATCAAATATTATTTGGAAATTTGATAGCGTCCAGGAAAAGGCATGTGTAGAAAATACTAATCAAAGAATGCATTAATGCACATTAAAATGCAAATAATATTTCATTATAATGTTATTTACTTGTAATGTAATGTATATAGAAAGTAAGCAACGTAATTCAAGCTAAGGTATTATTTTGAGTGAAATAAAGATATACTTTTATTTTTAATAGATTCAATTGCATTTTCATGCCCGTCCATGTATTGACGGGCATTTTTTCGAAATTAAGTTGGTGTATTTTCTGCTATCATCAATTGTGTTTTCATTCGATTTGGGGATTGAATTAGAGTACTTATGCCATATTAATACAAGAAGTTTATTGAAAAACTTTTGCTTTTAATATGAATAATAAATCCTTCTTTAAAATAGAATATTCGCTAGTGAGCTTAGGTTCTTTATTTATTTAACTACTTTTTTTTTTACTTTCTGTATACATAATAGAGAGAAAGCATAACAATAGTCCATAAAATTCGAACTCCAGATTTTCACGTATTTCCACGTTTTACACCTCCCTGAGTTAAAAACATTTTTGAAAAATATCTCTTTGTCTGTCTGTGACAAAGATAATTCAAAAACGATTTAAGCTAGATGGTTGAAATTTGGTGCACAAGTTGCAGATTTCTCTCAAATTTTGAATAAAATCTGTTCAGAAGATATTTATAGTATAGTATAGTTCAGTATCTATACACAAAGAACGTCTTCTATAAATTCTCCTTATTGAAATCTATAAGAACTGCTAAACTTCCCATGAAACATTATGATTGGCGTATTATAGCCAAATATTGCTCTTGCGCCAATAAACCACACATCAACAGCAGCATTTTAGTAACAACAAATTTGTATTGGCTTCAAAAAAACAGTAGACTTTACCTTTGAAGTATCATTGACCTTGACCTCATTCCCAATCTACTCATCCAAATCATAACCAATTACATTCAAAACTTCACTTTAAATCCCTATAATTGAAATCACTAAGCACTGCTCAACTTACCGCTAAAGGTTACGAAGCCAAAACGTCGAAACTATTCTCCTCGCAACAACTGTAAAACTTCGTGGGATATATTAAACTTATCATTGCGCAGTTTAAGAAACTATTATTGCCATCTGAATAAATACATTTTATTTACTGCATCATTATTCTAACCTTCAACTTCAATTGTCTCTATATAGATCCTGCAGAATTTTAGTTTGGCTCAGTATAGCCAAATATAGCTCTTCCACCAATAAATATTACAACAATAACAACAGTAGCATTTTAGCACCAACAAATTTATATTGATTTCAAAAGAACAGTAGACATTACATTTGAAGTATAATTGACCTCGACCTCATTCCCAATCTACTCATCCAATCATAACCAATTACATTCAAAACGTTACTTTAAATCCCTATAATTGAAATCTCTAAGCATTGCTCAACTTACCGCTAAAAGTTACGACGTCAAAACGTCGAAACTGCTCGCCTCGCAACAACTGTAAAAGTTCGTGGGATACATTATACTTATCATTGCGCAGTTTAAGGGACTATTATTGCCACTTGAATAACCAAATTTTTCCAGAGTAAACAGACGGTTCAAGAAGCACAGGTCTTCCAACTAAAAGACGTCGGGAAAAAAAAGAAAGAAGACGCATTTTCCCGTATGCTCGAGCGGGTACTTTGTCATAGGAAAGCCAGTGCCGTTAATTAGACGGTTTTCGCATTTAACGCTCTTCAGTCCCCTTATGCATACTTCATTAAGTCATTTCGGGGCAACCGTAGGATAATGGCCAGGGATAAGTCACCGGCGTTAAAGGCTAACTTGCCTTTGGCATAGCAATTTAATTACGTAGCATTAGCATTTGAGGAAAGTGCCGCATTTACTTGGTTTGCTTTGAAAACAAATTGAAAACTTTAGAATCTTCATTAAGGTTCCGAAGCTTGAAATTGAGAAGATTTTCTTGAAATGTAGATACTCTCATTCCTTCTTTCCAATCTGCTATAGATTTTGTATGGCTTTAAAAACAGATTTTTTCGGTTTCTGGAATATATTAATTGGAAAAATAGAAAATAATTTGTTCTGGAAATGGGGATATTAAGATGTTATGGTGTGTTTCGTATCAGGTTTTTATAAAGGAGTAGATTTGGTCGTAAACTGCTTATTATGGAACTTAAGATTTACTGCTTGTTAGAACTTTTTAGTATAATTAATAAATCAAATGCATCCTGAAACTGTGAATTTTGCTACACAATATCTCTTGTCCGATTTTAGCTATATGTTATAATAATTCTGCATTAGCACATCAATTCTTTTAAATAAATTCCTTGTTGGTCTTCAAAATTTACAATATCACTGCACCAAATCTTAATATTATTTTCATATTTACAAAAATTAAATCAAGTGTTTGAATGTATATGCATTTTGTTGATATTTTTAATTCGGAAAAAAGTGCCATGAGTCTATATTTTATTTAAATAATTTATTATGACCAATCCAGTAATCTTAAAAGTGGATACGAAACATTCTTAATCATAATTTTGTTATTCGATATTATTTTAAAATAAAGAGCACTTAAACTAGTTAACTGGTTCTTCTTTTTTGTTTGTTTATTCTTTGATATTGTGTTAGAAAAATTGCTCTGAAACAATTTAAAGAAGTCAGCATATTTCTCTGATAAATAGCTTAATAAATTGCATCCCGTAATAAAAAGAACAAGTTGATTTAATTTCTGACACTATTAAATTTGCATGAGTAGAACTTCGAGTCTAATTAAAATCGTAACAGTTAGGCCTGCTTTTAAATTTATTTATTTATCTTTTGCATTTGAAATCAGTCATAAATTTATGCTGTAATGTTTTTATCAGTATGAAAAAAATACATGAAATTATTTCAAACTACAAAGAAAATCTATAAACAATATAAATTTTTACTTGTTTAAATCAAAGACCACAAAATTTTGTAATTTTTATTCATTTGTAGTTTTGTATATGGATAAATTAATATAAAAGATGAAAAAAGACAATCTCTACCCATTATAGGTTTATTGGAGACTATGGAATCAATTAAGTTAAAAATATCCGAGTAGGGAAACACAGAAATGTGAATTTTTGAATATGGTGAAAAATGTTAAAACCATATTTCTTCAAAATATTCTATCGTATGAAATATATTTAATATTCAACAACGACTCTACATTATTTGATTTTTTTAAACTAATTTTGCTGTGTTAAATTTACTGTGTGTGTTTTATTAATAGCAAATAGCATTATTAAATAGTTTGGTTAAATCTTTGCTGAATTCTGTGTACCAAAGAATTTGTAATCAGGTACTTGAAAATAGATATTGAAATCAAATAATTGCATTAAATTTCTCAAATTAAACATTTTTGTTATTCGTAAAATTAAGATTACAACCAACCTGACTTTTCTTTGAATTATTTAATTATATCTTTAACTATGATTCATTGATTTTTTTTTTCCAAAATTTTCCCCAACTCCGTTCTATTTCATTTATTGCGTTTTCCAAATGCATCAAAAGACTGAATCTTTACATTAAGAAATAACGTTATTAATAATGAAATTTTCCAAATGGCATTCATTTATTCGTTAGATTAATTTATTTAAATGCAAATGCTGAAGATTTCCATCTAAATTAATCTGACCGTTTTCCCACTCGATTCCTTCAGTCAGTTCAAGGCATTAATATCCTCGGCCATTATGAATGGAGATCTCAGTTAGTTCGGTTATAGAGTTCTTCAAAACAAACTTAAAGAGTTTTACGTTAATTACGCTATCTGCTCACGTAATCCTCGCGACCCATCTTTCTGACCCAAAAGGAATTTTCCAGTTAGAAAACGAGCTTGCCTTCCGTCCATTTTCCACAATGCTCTTTCACCCTCGCAGGCATCGATCTATTCATTATGAAAAGTGTAAAGGATTTATTCTTTCTAGAGGCGTTCGCTTCAATAATTAATAGGCAAAGTTCATACTGTGCCGATACAAGGGAAGATTTGTCCATTTTTGACATCGATGTCTGAAGCGGGATTGGTAAGCCACTCTCGTCCTAATGCTGTTGGTTGCCGAGAATACTGATGCGTGCAATGCTGGCGGGGGAGATAGCGAAACATTGTTTGTTGAAAGTGGCTCAGATGGGTCTTGATTGGTATTCTTGGCTCATTTTCTTAATTGGTTAGCGTCCGTCCGTCCTTGGCTGTTGCAAATTGAAGCATTGTAAGAATAGGTAATACGTGATTATTTCTTAGTAGGATAATATGCCCCATTATCAATGTGGGCGGCGGTGAAATGAGTTTCTATTTAATTCAACAAACGTAAACTTATGGCTTTTGTGATGTTTTATTGGGTTGATATTTAAGGAGCCGAGTTGTAATTTTGCTTTTATTCGAAACACAATGATGCGCTAGAGAAAAATTAGAATAGATGAGTTTCTTAGAAAATTGCCATCTGAATTAAAAAGATATGAGTCGTGGTTTTAATTTGTTTTCTTAAATGAAATTGTTTGCCTACATTTGTTTTGAAATTGAAAAGATTTTTATGCTTAATCCTTTTCTTAATTGGAAATTCTTTTTTTATTGTTAAGACATTATCCGTTTTGAATAGGGAAAAAAATTAATAATTTTTCTATCCATTATTATGACCGGAATAAATGAATCTTTGAATATCTGTTTTTCCATTCAATGTTATTTTAATTAAAGCTTCAGGATTAATTTTTAGCTTCTTTAATTGAAATGTTGTATTCTATATGACAAATATCTATAAATATATGTTATTGTAGTGTAATTATCTTTTAATAATAATCACGAAATAAAAATATTTTCTATCTTAGTTACCTAATAGAAAAAAATGCCACTTTATAACAAAAATTATACATACATTCGCATTAAAATTAGAAACCTTTTTTTAAAATATATATATGCATCCCTTTTTGTATTAATTTTTTTTCAGAAATATTTTGCAATTATTAATATTTCTATGCTTATATATATATATTTTTCTTAATTTTTGCTTTGCAGAAAAAAATCCATTTGGTCATGTATGATATAAAATAAATTCTCATTTAGGATTTTTATGAATTAACTTTTCAATTCAGTTTATAAAAATTTGAATCAACGCTAAAGAACCATTCTAACTCTCATTTTTCTCATCTGTTCTCTCATTTTATAAAAGTAAGGTTGATTTGGCAATTAACTAAAACCAGAGGGAGTGATATTAAGGTGTTATCCCCTCATCCACATAGCAAAAAATTGCAGACATTAGGTAAAGCTGTTAATGTCTTTCATGGCATTAGCGAATAATAGTTATCAAATATTGATTTTTAGCATTATTTGCTCTTGACGATTTTTTTTTGGCGATTAATCCCTGGCACTCAGCAATAAGTACTTTAAAATCGAATTTCTGTTTTAGTCGCATGTGGTGCCCGATGCAACCAGTTGAAACCATAATTTGACACATAACTATAATTTTAGTCACATAATCGGGCACCAAATTTCGCATATTGAAGTAATTGCATTTTAAAGTTATCGCATTTACAAGTATGTGAAAGTACCGACTAACAGAAATTTAATCCCTCAATGAATTTAGTACTAAATTTGATAAATACGTACACTTTAGATATCAAATCTGTGTTCCAAATTTCTTCCATCTGACTCTCTTTTGTAATTATCCTATTAATTTGTATTCGGACTCCTACAATTAGCTTTTTTTTTGTAATTTCTTTTCCCCAGGGTATGCTAAAACTGAAATGAAGAGAGTTAATTTGTTTATAATAATCTTTCATATCCTTTAGTCATTAAGTGACATGTTTGGTCAAGTTAAAATTCAATTTGAATTTATACGAACTGAGTGCATATTATTTATTAAACACACTGTGCCTACACATATTTGCATCACAACTTTAGGTTTCTCGCCATTTATTTCAACATAATTTGGATGATAAATTAAATATGCAGTTGTTGTTATGTATGATGTTACAAAATGAATTATTAAAAGTTTCTTTATAAAATTCTGTTCATTAATAAGAGTATTAAAATGTTTTGAAACTGCTCCAGATGGGATAAAATGATTCAATCCTATTTCTTACATAAGCTGGTGTATTTGAATAACTAGGAAAGAAAATTAGACGTTTTTTTTTTTTTTTTTTTTTTGGTTTACCAGCAATTAGTAATTGCATAATTCTAAATTATTGAGTTGCTTTATCTCACAATATACAACATGTATTCATCTAAAAATAATTTGGAACATTCTCGGAAGTGTGAATTTTAGAGTGTAACTATTATTGCTGATTCTTTCCATAATCGTAATTATACATCATGATACGGACGTCAAATTATAAAATTTCAAGCAATAAATCGCCGAATGCGATAAAAAAAATAACCCAAAATTCAAAATTCAAAAGTCGATCAACCAAAAATCCAATCATCTATCCCAAAAACTTCAGTTGTAACTATATACGAAATCTTTATTTTTGCTGCTATCCAATATGATAGTCGTTTGATGAATGTTAATTGAATGTTTCGCGAGCTAGGCAATGAGATCGCACTAAATTCTTAAATCAAATAATTAATTGCTATCAATGTGTGATAGATAACAAAGGTATAATGCCTGATTTTATTAAAATCAAAAGTTTTAATTTTTAATTATATCGAAACCAAAACATTCATATTGATCTTTTTAAGTTTGGCTGAATTAATTGCGATTAGATCTATTGTCTAGGCATTTACAGTTATCTTTTGCTTCTTACAGACTGAATAAAATATTTATTTTTTTTGTCTTCATTACACTATACTGCAATTACAATTTGATAATCTCTACATAATGTTTGTTGTCCATAACTAATATTCTTTACTATGTATTATTGCCGTAAAACTGTTTAAGTATTCTGTTTTTTTTAGTAACATCCACTATGAAAAAAAAAATTTGCTTCCGAATTTTTTTTCCAATTCAGAAAAAAAAAAATCCTCTTTTTATCTTTTCCCCTTATTTCTTACCTTTTAAGGGAACAGGAAACATCTTTAAAAAAACTCCTCCATGCATAAAGTAAACAAAATTCCATCTACCAGACGAAAAAAAGGGCTTCTTATTTTATTCAAGCACAGATAATGAGAAATAACCTCTGAATGCGCATATCCTAAGTTGTTTATGGTCTGAGATTTATTCCTAGATAAAGCAAATACCTCTGCAGAAAAATTTATTTTGTTTTTTAGAATCCCAAAGTCCTATTAATATTAAACAGCCATCATTAAGAACTAAAGAGGTATCCCTGCGAATTCTTTGCATTTAATTATTTTTCTCTTCTATTGGGAAGCAACAGAAGATGAGAAAAAAAATCAAGATGAAGAAGCAAAACAGGGGAATATATAAATATATATATATATATATATAATATAATAAATCTTTTCCAGATATTTTTATTCTGTTTTTGATCATACACAGCGGTGCAAAAACCACAATTTCTGATTAAGCGTCCTAATGCGTGCTACGAGCTCGGAATGAATGGTGGATGGCTTGCTAAGCTTGCCCAAGAAGTGACTGTTGCGTCTTCTGCATATTGATTGCTGCTTTTATATGCAAGTCGCCTAAACCTAGTCGTGAGTCTGTTCCTCCCCCGACTTCATCCACAAGAGCTAAAAACACGAGCAGTTCGTGATCCAAAGCATTCATTCCTTATTCTCCGGCGTCCCCTTCATGCAGAAGACGTTTATCTCCGGGTGTATGGCTAAACGAAAGCGGTGAATAAAGAATTAACCGATTTGGTTGTATTCGTTATTCATGTTCTGCCGCTGCTCGAGATGGTTCAGGAGTGAAGGATGATGGGTAATAACAGTGGGTAGAGATATTTCACAGTGATTCATGGACGTCATTTGCCGACTTGGTCTCTTTATGGTAACTGGTGGAGGCTTATGGAAACCTAAGAGATTAGAATCAATGTTTTGGTAATATTTCCAGTGATAGGGTACTAAAGAATACGACACTGAATGCACCTCCTATCACTTACATTTTTTTTTAATTCAAAGATTACAGGATGACTTCATTGGTCAGCTTCTAGAAGCAAAACCATTATTATGGTATCATTCCATTGTAGTCTTCTTTCACCCTATAA
>JAPMOR010070755.1:295448-324618 GCA_026543865.1 Argiope aurantia
AATGTATTCACTCATTTTCTAAACCAGTGGATTTACCAGCTGAATTTCTTACAATGTAATTTGTATGGGCCGGCAGACCAACGGCGATCATCAGGGTGTTAAAATTGTTCACAATGTCCTTAATCTCATAAATAAATAAAGTATATATAATCTCAATAATTAAAAATGAACTTAAATTATTCATTAAGCTAATTTATAAAGTTTAATTAATTCATCTACAAATTTTAAGTACAACTAGGCCACTAAACTCTTCCCCTTGAAAAAAAATGTTCCTGGGGTTTAATTAAGTAACAACACTTTCAAAAGCAAAAAGACAGGAGAGATGTTAAGTCACAACGATGCCATCCCTCTTGTATCATGCACATCCCATCATGAACCGGAGATAACTCAACCACACAGCCTTAATCCAGAAGAAGGGAGTCGAGAAGTAATCACCATATGGACACTTCTTATCCTCATTTTTGAGTTATCCCCTCCCTCTCCAAGTGTAATGATTCTGGATATAAAATTAGTGCTGATTATAGTCTTAAATTTGCAATAGATGCTAACAGAATAGGAATGAAATAGATATTAATAAAGACTATAAAAACAAATACTGCATGCTGAAAAATTTGTGATTTATGTATTAAATACTTAAACTGACACAAATTACGTTCTATTACTTGCATGTTAAATTTTCAAGCAAGTTACTCACATTCGGCAGTGAAAGGTGACACTCAAGACAAATCTGTAGTTCGTTGATATTGTCTGTGCCATCTTGGGGAATCACGCTTTGCATGACTGGCAGAATCTGGCCTGTGCCATTTATTGATTTAATGGGATTCATATGGTACATAGTGAATACGTTCATAAAATTCAGGCTTACTTCAACCAGTTTTATATTAGGATTTCATTTATGTGTCACTAAAGTATTATTTTTTAAATAAATTTTCATGGTATTGACATCATGTGATTCATTGACATCATGTGATAATAGCTCTGTAGGTAAATGACGGACATGTTTGTGTATCTCAAAAAATGTAAAATCCATTTGACTATAGATTTTCAGTTGAGTGATTAAAAAATATATTTATCTACTAAGATCAAATTTTGAATGAAAATTCTCAGTATCAGAGTTATCATTTAGTGATACAGTAGGCTTCAAGTGGCAGTTATGGTGAACTTCTTTAAAAATTGGAATTCACTTTTGCATTAGAATTTCAGCAGCGGTTGAGAAAAGTATGCACAAGACGCGTCGATTAAATCTCCTTCTTCTTTTTTAATAAAAGCTTCATGAAGTTTCATTGGCTTCATTTAATGATATAGAAGGTCTTGATGGTAAATGACTTTTGTAAATGCTAAAAGAAGCATTTTTGCTTAAAAATTCTAATTATGGATGAATGCAAAAAGCGTAGAATGCATTAATTGAAATCTGTTTAACAAAGGAATTTTCACAATGTTTCATCTGCAGGAGGTTTTGTTCATAAAAATACTGATATATCTCAAAAAAGTGTTGAATTAATTTTTTCCTGTAATTTTAGTGCTAAACAGCCAAAAATTGCCTGATAATTTTCATTTCTATCGCTATATTCCTTTTGCCCCATTTCCTAAACTAATTCCCCATTGACTCCAAGATCTTTTAGTATTCAACTCCTAATTGGTCATTTTCAAATCTTGTCTTCCTCCAGCTTCGTTAGACTGGATTCAGCTTCGACATCTTTCAGTTCTCTTATAGAACTCTTCTCCCAGTTTCGAACCTTAGTGGATCATGAGTAGCGACACTTCAGGCTTCAGGTTCGACTAACCTATTTTCAACGTTTCGTCATCTTCACTACTTGTAACAAACAAATTAGCAAAAAATAAACTTGTTAGCAGCGCGTTTTCACCTTTACCCCATGACACTTATCTCGTCATTCTATAGTTCACATTCTAAAGCTTCTTTGAGGCAAAACACAGAAACCTCTTTGTTCTGCAATATTGTCAAGAACTTTAATCGCAAATAAAAGAAAAGTGCTTTAAAAACAAGAGAAAAATTACTTTTTTTTTTTTGACGAAAAGTGAGTCAACAAACTTAATACATAAATCTACTGTTTTTAACATAATATATAGAGATTTAAGCCAGTAGTGCAAGTAAATAAATTTCAAATACATTTTAATGCTCAACTATCCCACCGTTCCCTTTTTTCACTCTCTGTACGGCAGAATTCGCTTATCTGTGATTGTTGCTCGATTCAATGAAAAATCAAATGATTGCTGTTTATATATATATATATATATATATTACCAAAATGTGACGTCAGTTTATTTGCAATCACATTTTCTATTGATAAAACAAGCATAACTCCTATAAAAAACAATTCTTAGTTATTAAAAGTAACCTTAAATAACACGAATCTATCAGGCATACGTTATTACACCTTCCATCATTATATATTCATCATTCTCAAACCGCGATTTTAAATATTTGAAACAAGAAAGAAAGGGAAAGAAAAACCACCTCTAGTTTACCGCCAAATCAAATGACCCGCTACTCCATTATCGTCGAGTCTTTATTTTTCCACGGCAGTTCGCGTTCTTTTTTTTTTTTTTTTTGATGCAGATCAAAAGAGTTCGCCATGAATAATGCCAATCCTTATTTCTTCTTCTCAAAGATTTAAAGAATGTTTGAAAAATAAGCTTACCGGGGGCCTACCACGGCTGCTCATTTAGAACGAGCATAAATGACTGTTTTTACAGAATCTCGCTTTTTCCTTGAGGTACTTCCAGCGGCTATTTAAAGCTGGAGACCTGCATTTTCTTTCCTGGTCAAATGACTCTCATTAATCGAAAGAAAGTAAGGCTCTCGGAGAAATATTTCCACATTTTCCTCTGAAGAGTCGGTAATTCTTTTCTTTCTTTCTTTCTTTTTATCCCCTATTTAAGAAAAAGAAAAGGGAGAAGAAAGTTAAGAAAAATGTGCAACACCAGTATTGGAACTATAGCATGAAGAAGTCAGTCAAAAACAGGATCTCCCCTCCATCCTTTCCTTAAGAAAAGGGGGTAGTCGGTGGATAAAAACGTGGCGGTAGAAATCGCTATGTCTTTCTAGTTATTTATTTGAAATTCAATTTTAGAAAGACTTCCATTTTAGTAATCACAAATAACGCAATGTTTCTTTTAAATTTTTTATTGGTAGCTTTCTTTTTATTTTTTGTATCATTGCTTGTTATTTTCCAAAATCCTTTTTTTCCCCTGGCGACATTCCAAGCAGAGTTTTGTAGGGGTGGTGCTGAGGGAGGAGAAAAAAGGAGATAAAAAAAACCCTAGAAAGTTTTAAAAGGGAGAGTTTTTCTCTATGTATTCATTGGAATTTTTACTTGTACATGAATCTAAGATATAAATATATATATATCATTTGTTTATTTATTTTTTTTCCTCCTTTTCCGTTTTTACGGTTTGGCGTGCTTTACTAGAGAAACCAAGTTACATGAGAAAAAGGAAGAGTTAGTGGGAAATTTTTCTTTTTGAATGAAAGAAAAAAAAAAAAATTGTTCCGAAACTGTTAGAAGTATACTATCTGTGGATCGCTTTGATGTATGATAAGGTATGTGCAATATAGAAATAGTTCTTATGCGAAATTTAATCCTACTTCGTATGAATAATTTAGACTGAGCTCATTTTTCTCAATGGTTCTTCTTTGCTGTGAATCGTATATTTTTATGATAAATATATTTATCAGTTTTTTTACATGCATATAATAAATGATGAATAACTGAAAACAATTTTTCTTTATACTGTTCTGATTCAACGTTAAAATTTTGGCTTAAGCGAATGGAATTTTTTATTCCGATTGTTGCCATTTGTATTTAAACTGCAAACTTTTAAAGTATGGATAGTATTTTAGAAAGGTTTATAATAAGAGACACTGATATTTGTCAGTGCTTCCTTTTTCTTTCATAGTTTTTATGATTTTTATTTTCATTTAAAATTAAGAAGAGATCCAGATTATTTTTTTAAAAATATGCGATGAAATTTTTTTATCAAAGGAGAGTTTTTAAAGTTATTTGTAAAACTTATTTATATTTCTGTACATGTATTGGAATTTCTTGTCTCGCATCAGTCTGAATTGATAAAAAAAATCATGATATTTATGATCTTTTGCATTTTGACATCATTTCTTAAAGGGAAAGAATATTCAAAACTAAACATTGCTCATATTTAATAATTTTCGCTTTCGATATGTTACGATTAAATTCTTAATAAGCCTTCTTTTGACAAATTGATAGTTTACGAATTCATAAGTTTTTACTGACTATTTTTTCGTCCGAAACTAATTTCTAAGAAACTATTTTAAGTTTCTATTTCCTTTAACAAACCCAAAAAAATATTTTTTTTTATTGGGAGGGGGATTGTGAGTTCGCTGTTTTCATTATTGTTTCAAGCATTTTTATTTAAATTTATTTATTTCGTACTTGTAATGTTTCGTGTTTTCACATTTCATGTGTGAAAATTCATTAATATTTTCGTATTCTAATTGGCAATTAATTAATTACGATTTTGATTTCATACTAGTGGGTCCATCTGGTAGTAAGTTTAAGAACCTATTGAACGCAGATTTAAAGATTTAAAGCGTTAATTTTAAAAAAAAATTCATTGCTTAAATGAAACATGCTTGTTAATATAAGTATGTTTTGAAAAGTTTTTTTTAATTAAAGTTTTACTTGTATTTATTCATACCTCGTGCGTGAGTATTAGGAAAATCAGCTGTCTTCCTGAAACTTTCTCGCATAATCTCTAATAAAGGCGCTATCCAATCCCTCTTTTCGCAGACACATAAAAGTGTGTCATAAAATTGAAGGTCGTGAACAACATGAGTGCTCAGATTTTTAATTTAACAGCCTATCTCAGAAGAATTTTGTTCTTGGCAGTATAGTATACAAATTTGGTACTTTCATATCAACTGGGCGAACAATAATTACGAAAGATCGATCTTTGACGTGAATCTTGCGTGCGATCTTTGACGATTAATCGCTGACTTGTGTTTAATATACAAGAATTTAAAACTGATACATGTAGAATTATCTACTTACATCATAGGTATCAGTAGTTGCTTAAACTGTAAATGAAATCCAATTTGCGAAGTTGCTACGTTTTGGAATAATCGCGTTTACTAACATGCGAAAGTATATATTATGTACTTCAAATATATGACCATATGTTGCATACATGAAAGTATGCAATACATGAGCAACTCTTCAACGAATTTGGTTCTTAATTTGATAAGGATCTATATTGCAGATGTTAAACTCAGTACAACATTTTTCCTAGTTTTCGTAATTATCGTTTCAATTACACTAAAACAGACAGACCGACAGACAAACTTCCTTGGATGGATTTCATTCGAAAATTGATAGTTATATACAAATTTGTTATTATAACTGCATGTCAAAACTCTATCAGAGAAAAATGAAAGCATTTATGAGTTATCGCGTTAGCAGACAGACAGACGGATGATAGTCAGACCTAGAGAAAGTCTTAAAAATCGTAGAAATTTGTCAAAATCTCGAGTCCAAATTTTTGAACCATACAAATTTTTTTTTGTGTGTGTGTATGTGTGTGTAATGTATATGAGAAGGAAAAAAAGAAGAAAAAATGCAATATGCTATTAAAAATAAAATAAATGAAGATTACAACATTAATTAAAGGATGGGTCATATCAATAAAAAATCCTAAAACAATGAAAAATAACGTTAAGAAAATAATTGATGACTGGATAATAATATTTGTAATGTTTTATTGTCAAGATATCCGCAATGAATATTAGCTGGATTAGATAGAACTAGAGCTATAGACCTCCCCGTCCACACCTCATATCAACCAGTCTAGAATCATCATGCTATAACAAGCCTTAAGGGAGCCATGAAATATCTGCTATCATAGTAAAAGTCATTACAATAACATTATGTTATATATTGTAAAAGCAAATATTTATCTAATATTTTTCTCTATAAATATTTATTAATACAAATGTTTAGCAATTCTAATATTAGTATCGAAATATTAATCTAAAACACTTTATCATTGCTTTCAGTAAATCGAAAAAGATAGTAAAGAGTTAATTTGTATAGTAAATTTGTTCAAGGATCAAATTAAATATATCATGAATTTTTTTACTGTATATTTCAGTTAATATTTTTTGATTTTTCCGAAATTTCTTATCGTTTGATGACCTTCGTGGAATTGTAAATCTAAGTTAATAATGCAATATGATTCGTAAATTAAATATATCATTACTAATTGTCTATTATTGTTACATTATAAATTCTTTATTATATATTTCCACTAATAATTTATGATTTGCCGAAATTTTTTGCCGTTTGTTGGTTTTTGTAGAATTGTAAATCTATGCTAATAAAGCAATATGATTCGTAAATTTCAAATGTAATTATTCTAATAATCTTTCTTCTTTTCTTGAAATTTTGAACAATTAGAAATAAATTATATAGTTTGCAAAAATTATTAATACATATTTTTACCTTGTTGTATGTTAATTTCATTATTAATTGGTTTTCTTTTTTTTTCAGGTGCGTATTTTTCTTTCTAATATGAAATTTCATGGTAAGTTGAATTTGCTCAACAATGATATAACAACAATGAATAAATTACATGAATTAGCTTTTGAACATATTTGATAAATCTGAAATAAAAATTTGTATTGCGAAAACAAAAATGTTAAGTATATAAAGAAAATTCGAACCGTTGATTATAATATCATAGCCTGATATAGTTTCACATTTTGATCTTCTATTTAAAAATTTTTTTATAAATTTCTTTTTAATTAAAGGAAAGATAGTATGAGCATAAATAAAATTTGATATCTTTGCTATGCATATATGTATACAAAGTTGTTAAAATGTTGAATATTATTGTGGTAAAATATCTTTAAAAATATTTTAATTAATTAATGTTTAATATGAATAATTAATTGAAGTTTTAATTAATTAATGATCTAATATGACTTTAAACAATTTATATTTTAGTTAATTAAAAAAGAAAAATGTGTGGAAATATGATGAATATTATTTAAAAAAGTTATTCTTTGATTTATAAAGTTATTACTTGATTTTTAAATAATTAAATATTAATTAATTAAAGCATTTTAATTAAATATTAATTAATTAAAGCATTTTAATTAAATATTAATTAATTAAAAATGTTTTAATTAATTCATATTTAATTATTCTTTATTATATAAATTGGTATAAAATAATTTTGTGCAGTAATATGCTCTGAAGTTATTGAGGAAAGGTAGTAAGATAAACTTTCCTACAATTAATATATAAGATTTATATAATATATTATAGATAATAATGTGTAATATATTATATATTATTATCTAAATCTTTAATTTAAAAGATTTAAATTAATATAAGATTTAAAAACTTTGATTTTTAAAAAAATATTTTCTTATTCTGCCAATCTTTTATTATTTACAATTTTAGCTCTTACTAACCAAAAAATAACTATGTGTTAAATTTGATAATAGTAGATAAAATAAGGTATCTTTTATAGAGCATTGTAAAGGTTTTTACATCATGCACCTCAAATTTTATATTTTACAAATACGTCCAGCTGTATACTAAGTGTATTTAGGTTAAATATTATTTTTTATCGTATGTCTCTATTGTTTCGTTTTTTGATTTTTTTTTCTTTCTGAAATGCATTTATTGTTTTCATGGCCTCTGATTCTTTTTCAAACTACCCTGCATGTAATGCATGTATTTGGTCTATCTTGTAAGCCTTATGTTTGCATTTCAAATTTTAATCTCAATTTTTAGATCTACCCCCTTTCACGGGTTCCCTTCTCATTTTATATGGTAATTGTAAAGCAGTGTTAGTTAGATAATTAATGTATAGTCATTAATTTCCTGGTATCCCTTCCAAAACATTGTATACCATTTTCCTAGCTCCAAGGCACATGCTGAATTTCTATTGTTAGAAATAAATTTCGGTGTGAATAATGGACTTTTTGCGCAGTTGAATTCGAAAAGCGTTTCCTGTACACAGTAACACCCAGGCTTAATGATATGAACTTATTTACAATGAAATGCTGCTGCTACAATCGTTGAGAAGAGGCATTTTCTGAGAGGAAAAAAAGATTATTTTTTTAAAAAAATGCATAAACGGCGAAAGGGAAAATCTTTTGAAGAAGAGAACGGATGTAAAATGCATGATGGAAAATTTTTGCTGAAAAGAGGGTAGAAAAAAATAAAAGAAGAACGAAAAAAAGAAGAAGAAAAAAGATTGGCTCCATCACATGAGATCTGTATGAAGCTCCATGTCTTTATGGTAGGCGCTGTACGTTCGCTAATTACACTAATTAGGCCTGAGGGTTAATTTTTCATTTTTCCTTTCATTATGCTGGACACGCCAGCTCTCCTTTTTTTAGCTCTATCTATTTCCTTTATCTTGAAACACAGTATCTATTCTTTTAGAAAAGTTAATTTCGCTGGGGAAATGTTGTGTTTTCTTATTCATTTTAAAACTTTTAATTTGTCGAAGTTTTAGTCTGTTGTTATATAAGATCTGAGGCCTAAAATTGAAGTTTGGGGTTATTTTGATTCTAAAAAAACCTGGGATGCAATTTTTCCTTTAAGTAGCCAGAGGTCAATTAGGCACGTTAGGCAGCTAGTTGCCTTGGGCCTGTCTAAAAATTAAAAATTATTATTAGCCTAGTTACCAATAAATAAATTTATAAAAAATGCAAAAACAAAATTATGAAAATATGAATTCTATGAATTATAAAATTTTAGAATTGTATCAACACTTTGTCAAATATAATTTCTGAAGTAGCAATTAGTTTTATTCCTTTCATTTAGTGCAATATTTAATATAAAGTAGCAATGGCTAAATAATGCTATGCAAATATGGATGTCATACAAATATAATTCATCTCTTGTTTACATGGGAATTATATATATATACATATTAATAATAAAAATATGTTCCTTATAGCGATTTTTTTTTAAAACATAAACTTTTAATCAGAATTGTAATTAATTAAAACTTAAACGAAATTTTAGCGTTTTTCCGTTTTTTCTGAAAACATTAGCAGGAAAAAAATGCATCATTTTAAATTCTAAATAATTATTTTTTCGAATAAAAATATCGTTTTTCTGTTTAATGACATCAACTTTAATTCTATATGATTTTCTGTTGCATTTAATTAATTTTAAAAAATATATTAAGCATATTTTCTTACAAGAAAACAAAGATACATATGAATTCTGAAAGAATCTTTAATGTATCATAACCGATAATACTAAAACATAATTTTGGAAGAATGCCAAAGCTATAGATAAAAATCACAATGAAAGTTGCAGATATTTTTTGGTTTTACTTTACAATCCGAATTACTATCGATGTTAGTATAAAAAAATAATGAAACGTACAAAACAGTAAAATTAAACTTCTCGCTACACTAAATCATTATTGACGAAAGCATATTTCAGGAAAGCAAGCCATTTATTTATTTAAGTCTAAAAAAAATTTTAAAAAAATTATTTTATTTTATATTTACAATGCTATTACCATGAAGAAAAAATAACAAATTTTACATTGTTTTAGAGCATATCCATTTTTTAAGAATTTCAGGGTAGGGAAATGTATAGCAAAATGAACATAATAGCATAAGGTTTATAAAAGAGAATGAATTATATGTCTATCAAAAACTGAAACTCAAAAATATATAGCTGAAAAAATTAATGAGACCAAGTTATACAAAATATTTAATTGAAAATTTCTGCGACCTTTAATTTTGATGGACCAGCTAATGCAGATAGTATTAAATATAAATATATGCGCATTTTACAGACAAAATCGTTTGAACTAGAGCTACCAAACTTGGTACATATGTACACACTGAAGCAATTAAAAAAATTGTTAGAATTGTAAGCAAGTAAATTAATTTTTTCCAATATTTTAAAACTCAAAAAATATCTTTCCACTGATATCAAATTTTTTACCGTACAAATTTTATTCTGTATTTAATCTATTTTTAAAAAATATTTTAAGCACACTTTCCAAAAAGAATAAAAAGATGTGTATGAATTCTGAACGAATATTAAACCCAAACAATAATACAAAAACTCAAGAATTCTGGAAAAACACCTTATTTTCTGATAAAAATCGCTATTAAATTTGCAGATATTTTTTCGTTTTAATTTTACAATCCATTTTACTGTCAATATTTGCATAAAAAATAATAAAACACACAAAATAATGATTTTTTTTTTGCTGTTTTAATCGTATTTTCCAACCTTAATTTCATATAAAATAAAAATAAAATTTAACCTGCGCCAGCATGTTACGCGACTACGAGAAAAATTAGCTTTTACTATGTTCAAATTAAAAATTAAGTTAATCCTCACTTCAAACTAAACCCCAAAAACTGTAATTGTCAGCATATATCTGTATTAAATGAAATAAATATGAAACATTATGCTTTCTAGAAAAATAAGGGGAACTTCGCCGGCGTCCTGGCATAGGGGTAGTGCGTCTTCCCCGTGATCAGGGCGTCCCGGTTCGGGCATGGTTGTCCTTCATTTGTTCTATCTGTGAGATGTGTGAATGTGCCCCCCCCCCTTTAAAAAGGGGCTGTGCAAGCGAATGTGATGCGTGAGTAGCAAAATCGTACTCTTGGCCCTAGTTGGCGCTACTAAAATAAGAGACGTTCCCTTTCGGCTTAAAATCGTTGACTTCAAATCAGCGGGCTTGCCTATGGCAAGTGCCATTGGAAACAACAACAACAACATAAGTGGAACTTCATTTTTTTGTCGAGTTATCGCCTCTCAAAAATAAAAGCTGGAATCATCCAACGATGTTATAATTCCATATAAAAATCACATATTATCCACAAATACTTCAAATATTCGATGGATTCTTAATTAAATCTTCAACAGAGAAAATTCCCGAAAGGGAAAATGCCATCGAATTAAATTGCGAAGCAAGCAAAACAAATAAGGGGTTAAAATTCTTTGAATTTTCACAGTGTCGTAGTGGGGGGGGGGGGGGTCATTAGAAGTATCGATGTTTGTTTTGAATGCCAGTCTTATGAAATGCAATCAGAGCGAAACTTTAGTACATTTATATCATTTTTTGTAAAGAAATACATGAAGGGATTAGAAAATAATGGCATGTGTCGGTTGTCATCTAGATTTATTAAACCAGTGATAATGACCATCTATATGATGAACATACATGATATCTGATGATCTTCTATATAACCAGCGATAATGACCATCTATATGATGAACATACATGATATCTGATGATCTTCTATATAACCAGCGATAATGACCAGTGATAAAAATTATATACCTCAGGTGCTTATTAAACTCACTACGCCACTGAATACCCATTTAACGTTTGGCAAATTCGTTAAAAATGAAATGTTTTTATATATATTAGCACCATGAACGTGCACTTGTGCGTTCTAGTGGTTAATTGTATATCAAAGTTGGACGAACACCAAAAGAAGTTGCCAAACAATGAATAATAGTCATGCTCCGGGAAATGAGCTATGCTTTACGAATGATTTATAATTGTCAGGCTATCAACAACAAGCAATTCTGTTATAATTATAGCATTCATATAATTTTCGTATAAATAAGATTCGTGAACTGGTGATAATCGTGATATAAGTGGTAATAATATCTAACAAAACTGAGGAAAACGCCAACAAGCAGACTACTGCCACGAGCAGTTTATTACAAAACAGCATTAATTAAAACTAGTTTTTAATTAATGCTAAATAAAAGCATAACTTGCTAAATAAAATCATCCAATGGGATGTACTACGCCGTAAGTTCCAAAAAGCTCAGTCACGGATATTGTGGCTTTATTCCATGAAAAACATGAAGCACTATTAGAAAAAAAAATACAAGAAAGGGAATATATGGAGAACATCATACAGAAATAATGGCCGACACATGCCATTATTTTCTAGTCCTTTCATATATGATGTTCTCCATGTATGATGTTACAGAAATAAGCAACACACACACAAGCAATAATAACACACTAAAGCCCAAAAGGCTGCTAGAGAATCCGTTTCATGTTTAGCATTACAAAGAGGGAATTCACACCTCGTGTGTCTGCTTTGCTTTTGTAGTTTTCTAACAACAAGTTCTAGAATTTTCTAGACGAATCTGTGGACCTTGAATCCTAATAGACATCTCCATAATTCTTGTATTTTCTGGAACTATTTTTATAGCCTTGATTTTGGGGATCATTAACCTGACATCCACTCACCATTCATTGCACTGAAAAACAGTATTACGAATTCGTAGCACCATAGATCACTTGACCATCTTCCTCCTGATGCAAATTTCACAGTTATAACATGTCTAAACTTTTTGTGCTACTCATGGGGCAACCGTGTACTTTTAAAATAAGACACAAGTCTCAAAAATAATTATATTCATTTATATTATCAATTTATATATTTTTGTAATGAAAAATTTTCTTTTATACAAAGACTTCGATATGGCTGATCAAAAATCAATGATGACTAAAATACAATATCCATTCACGTCTCATGAGGTCAATGAAAAAATGTAACAAATCCCAGTGAAAAAAAAACCCTAATAATGCCCACCATTAAAAAGCGTTTCGTTTTTTAATTATTTTTTCATCCCATCTTTTGAACAATGCGAGCGAACAAATTATTCCACATGGCCGGCGATTTTAAATATGGTTTCCATTGTATCCTTGTTTCTTTACTTTTTAAGTTTCATTTTTCTCTTTTCTTCTCTGTCGCCGCCCCGAAAAAGTTTAGAAAACGGTTTAAAAAAGCGAAGCGACGTCCGGTGAAGTTATTGAATGAAAAAGAAGAACCCACAAATGGGATGGGGGAAGTATGGGGAAAATGAAGAGTTTAGTGGTAAAAGCAGGAGAGAAAAAAATAAATGTCAATTATTTTTTCGTCTGTTCCTCTCGTCTTTGTGATTTATGAATACGATTGCATTAAAAAAGGGTATTCACTACCACTTCAATTTTAACGAGCGATAGAAGTCCCCGAGGTATTGAGTGTAAAAAAAAGTTTTTAAAAAAGGGGGGTTCGCTGAAATTTACCATTTTTAATGAACTTCAAACTATTCATGGCACAAGAAGTGATAAAAAGGAGCAAAATATGCTGTATTCTTGACTTCAAATAAGTAGAGGAAGAAGTTAAGAATTGTGATTATTTTTCGGCGTAAATTTGAGCCCGTGCAAGTTTATGATCGGATTTAACTTCGAGATGTAATTTCGGAGTTATTAAAACGAAGTCTAGGGGTTTCCAGTTTTGATGAAATAATTAAAAAGTTCGGGAAACCTCAACGGACTTTATTTCAAAGAAATTCTCGAACTCTTATTTAGCAGGTTTCCCCTCATTATGGACTTCATATCTGTGAATAGCGGATATTTCTGAGAATTATAAAAAAATATTAAAGTTTTTATTAAAAATATGTGGTTTTATTTCTGTTTCTGAGAGATAAATTATTATTAAATTTTGCTGATTTTAATTCTTTTATTGTACTTGCATTATCCTGACAATTTTTCAGTTGGTGAAAATATCATGCTTGTTTAGAGGGATGAAATATAACAATATTTGTAACAACACAAACGCAGTAAACTGAAAGCATTTTGGAGGCTTGGTGACACACTTTGGCTGTGTCGTCAAACCGCCAAAACGTCAACTAAAAGTGACAAACTTTGTGATATATTTGACGATTTATTTACAAAAGTTGGTAATTTGGCTGCAGACATTACGATATATATGGCGACTTGTCGTGGCGAAATTCTGCTCTATTCCAGAAAATGAAGAGTCTTCCAAGAATATTTGATAATCTTGCTGTAACTGGCAGTAATAGAGTTGCTATTGTGTTTTCATTGAGTAACTATGGCACAAGATTGTCAGTTTTTTTGACTGCCACGAAATTGCCGAATTTGGCGGGGAACCTGAGTCTATTTGTCGCCAACTCTTGACACTTTCTGTCCTTTGCGTGTGAGCTAGTTCGAACTGTTATAGTGTATTGAAGACTAGAATATTCTTGTGTAATTAACAATGAATAAATCCTTGCTCAGCCGTCTTAATTAAATCGTTGTTTTATTTCGTTTCTGAGAGGTAAATTATTGCTGTTTTTGCCGATTTTAATGCTTTTATTGTACTTGCATTATGCTGACAGATTTTCAAATGGCGAAAGTATCATGACTGTATGGGGAGAGGAAATAAATTGTTATAAACGTTAGTAAACGAAAGCATTTTGTCAATTTGACTACACACTTTGACAATGTCGCCAAGTCGCCAAAATAGTGACTAAAAGAGACAGACCTCGCCTTATATTTGACGATGTGGCGATGGATATTTCGATAAATTTCCTAACTTGCCTTGGCGAAATTTCTGCTCTTTTCTAGAAAATTGGGTGTCTTCCAAGAATATTTGATAATCTTGCTGCAGCTGGCAGCCAGAGAGATCCTATTGTGTTTTCACCGAGTCACTATGGCACGCGATCATCAGTGGTTTTGACTGCGACGAAGTTGCTGAATTTAGTGAAGAATCGACTGATTTGTCGCCAACTCTTAACTTTTTTCTGTCATTTATAACTGAGCTAGTTTGAAATATTATAGTCTATTTTAGGCTGGAATTTTCTTGTGTGATTAACTATAAATAAAATCTGATTGTGCCATTTAATTCACGAATCCGATAGAACTGTAACGATCTATAGTATACAATACATTGCTTATTGAAACTTCTTGAGTTTCCTATTACAGCTTGACTTCGATGAGCTGGCTGTAGACCTTCGACTGCAGATGAGGGAGCTCATTTGCTGTGTGTAAAAGTATGGATCAGAGAAAAGACAGCAGAGAAATAACAGAATTGTAATTACTGCAGTTGTGCTGAATACAGCACATTTTTCTCTACCTCTCATCATTAATCTATCTTCTATTCCATGTTATTAGGGAGTAGATGCAGCCAGCTATGATATATTTTGAATCACGTTCGTTCCTGATCAAAATAGACTTGCCTGATATCACTTAATTCTTACATCACGCCATCCAACTCGTCATTGTCAGGCTCTATTTACAACTGCTTACTTTTAACGTGTAGATTAGTGATTAGTGTGTTAGGAAATATGAAGTAATAATTTTTTGGTCACAAATCTAAGGGTCAAAACAAAAATTGTAAAAGTGTGAGGCATTGATAGACATACTCTAAATGAATTGGAATTATTAGACAGAAATTATAGATGATTCACGGTACCCTGCCTGAAATCATTAGAAGTAAAAGATCTTATTTCAGCGTTTAGTTTTAAAATAATTTGCCTTTTTTGTATATTGTTTACAATATTAAAATTGGAATGTCTGTTTGTCTGTTGTTCCATGCTATAATAAATGCTTATGTTTATGTACATATCCAAAGAATTACAAAAAATACTTAAAAAATGAATCCCAATTTGTATATTCACTGGATAAAACATAATGCTTTCGTATTAATCCTATTATGCTTATCTGGAACTAAATCATGTCATTAATATTAATAACAATGCATCAATGAATCTTTTTGCCATGATTTTATTTTTGAACGGAAACTAAGAATTCTTTGGAAAATATGACCTATTTATTTATTTATAAAAAGAAAAGTATTCTCTTGCCTAAATATGTAATTTATCACTTTGTTGCTGTCTAAATGTGATTGATTTACAAATGTCTGGAAGCAAGTCAGCTTTTTGTTATGACTATTAATTTCGACGTAATGATTCATTTCAGTTTTCACGTGTCACCAATGCTTGATTTAGGTATATCTGTTTATAGTTTTCATTTAAACTCTATAAGATTCTGTGGCGAGCCTAGACAGTGCGCAATATGTTTTCCTTTTAATAAATTAATCCATTTCATTTTACATTTCAAAGCACACATTAATTTAATAAATATGTTTCCTATATTCCTATGAATATGTTTTTCTATATTCACATTTCATTTAATAAAAATGTTAAAGATTTATTTTCGATTAATTTTTGGTTTTAACAAAATTAATATAATAAAAATGATATGTTGTTATTTAATTAAGTAAATTAATTAGTTTAATTTCACATTTCAATACAATTTAAATTTAGTGAGAATGTTAAAAATTTATTTTCGATTATTTTTTTTAAGAAAATTGATATTTGAAAATTTTAAAATAAAAATTGATGAAATTTATATGTTTTGTGTAAAATTAATATTTATTTAGTAACTATAAGTCACAAATATGTAGCAATCATATTTGTGCGCGATATTATTCGAGCAGACATTTTGTTTTTATAAATAATGTAGTACTAAAGTGAACGTAATAAAGTAGATTATAAACCAAAAAATTTGTATTTAAAAAATTTATTTGGCAAGTAGGTGAATAAAATTTTTTTAATCAATCTTCCAAAGTAAATCTTTACGAAGTATGAATAATTTCCTAATATTTTATGATTAATTGAATTCGTATTCTTTAAAAATTTATTCATTTGGCAGTTAGGGGAATAACATTTCTTTAATCAATGTGCCAAAATAAATCTGCGAAAAATGTGCATATTTTTCCTAATATTTTTATGATACACAGAAATTGTATTTTTAAAAAATTTATTTGTCAACTAAGCGAAAACCCTTTTTTTAATAAGTCTGACAAAATAAATCTTGACAAGTGTGAATATTTTCTTAATATTTTATGATTCATTGAATTCGTATTTTTAACAAATTTATTTATCTGTCAACTAGGCGAAAACCATTTTTTTTAATAAATCTGTCAAAATAAATCTTGACAAGTGTGAATATTTTCCTAATATTTTATGATTCATCCAATTTGTATTTTTAACAAATTTATTTATTTGTTAACTAGGCGAAAAACATTTTTTTAATAAATCTGCCAAAATAAATGTTGACAAGTATGAATATTTTCTTAATATTTTATGATTCATTGAATTTGTATTTTTAACAAATTTATTTATTTGTCAACTAGGCGAAAAACATTTTTTTTAATAAATCTGCAAAAAAAAAATGTTGACAAGTATGAATATTTTCTGAATATTTTATGATTCATAGAATTCATATTTTTAACAAATTTATTCGTTTGGCAACAAGGAAAATAAAATTTAATCACCCTCCCTGCCATTTCTTCAGTTCAGCAGTCATAAATGTAGATACCTTGTCGGAAATCTGTAATTGGTCAGATTATAATAGCTATTGGCTGTATTATCGAGTTTGTAGACGGCGCGTGTGATTTTTGAATTGCATTATCTTTGCAACGAAATATTTAATGAAAAAATTAAATTATATAAAATTTGTGAATTTTGTTTTACTCTATACGTATCCGAAATATTTTCAGACGTTCAATGATCATAAAATTTGTTTGTTTTAAAATAAACCCATCTAAAAGTTATCCTTAGTTGGCTGACTGGTTCAAATATTTTTTATATCAAATATTTCTATTTCAAATATTTTTATGGCATGAAAGGCTAGCGTTAATGATAATTTTTCCATGCTTTATATGCAAAAAACATCAAACAAATTAATTAAATTGAAATAAGTTTAAAATTATCTAATACTGTTGGAATTCTTTTAAATTATAAACTTATCTCACTTAAATGAAAAATCTTTAAATTATCCAGAACAAAAAAAAAATATGCAGTTGAATCTATGCACATACGTCTACGTATTCTAATTTTAAAAATTCTGTAAAAACCATCGAACGAAACATTGCGGATATTAAAGATTTTATGAACTGTTTTGAGTTTATAATTCTGAATTTAAAATTTTAATTTTAAAGTTTTGTCCATAAAAATTTCGAAATGAAAAAAATTGTACTGTAATTCTACGACAATAGAATTTTTTAGCAGATATATCCTTTTTCCATATAAATTGGCAACAAAAATATAAATTCTTTATTATTTGCAATTTTACTTTTGGGTACGAATTATCCTGTTCTATAGAAAAGAATACATCTATCGACATCTGTTTCTTAATTATTCCTAAAATATTCAATTCCATTTGCAGAAGAGTTATTAACTTTCCAACTAAATGTATCAAACTATCTTTCGCACCATAATAAATGTTAAATTTTCTTTTTGCTATTCAATGAAAAAAAAATATCAATGAAAGATTATTTTACAAATTTTATGACTGCCTAATGAGTTTGATCACTTAGATTTAATATTTTGCATTCAAATACAAATTCATTTGTTGGTTTCTTCTGGGATTCTTCGATACTCCTGAATTTCCATATTTGTCAGATTCTATAGCGAGGTCACTAAATTTGAATTATTACATTTAAATGAAAGTTCACATGTTCAACTCTTATATTCTACCATCTTTTTTAATTAATGGCTTTCAGTTCTTTTGACGGGATTTTATTCCTCAACTTCGATTAGCGCCATTTAGTTCTTTTAGTAGTAATGGTGTCTGTTCTGAAAGAAACATTTATTTCTATCCAGAAGGAAAAGAATTGAAAATAAAAAGAAAGAGTTTTCCTGAATTCTATGGCAAAAGGAAATTTTTGGCGGATATATCCTTTTTCCATAGAAATAGTTCATTATTCCTCAAGCACCCAGTTCCATTTACAGATGGGTTATAAGCTTTCAAGATAAAAGTATCATAGTGTCCTTCGTAGAACAACAGTAGTCGTTAAGTTTACTCTTGTCTCCACAATGAAAAATAATATTAATAAAAGCCTATCTAACAAGATCTATGACTGCTTACGTTCGCTGGTACAGCGCGGCAGAAGTTCTTCAAAATTAATTGCCGCCATAAAGAAACTAAGAAACTGGGTTAAAAGAAAATAACAATAGCTAGCGATAATAGTAAGAGAACTTTTCAAAGCCTTTCCAAAGGAAAAAGAACAAAAAAAAAAAAAGCTAAAATTCAGGAAAATGCTTTGATGAATTATGACGATTCGAGTTCCTTCTTAAAAGCGCCAAGACGAACAAGAAAAGACGCCATTCCTCATAGGGTAGAATTTCTATCCAGGATTCTTTTTTCCCCCTATTTATTCCCTCATTGCTTTTTGTTCGTTGGGGATAAATGGGGGAAAAAATAATGCCGGTGTTTGTGCTTCAGATGCAAATGAAATTTGGCCGATGAATTATGGTGATTCAAATCGCCATTTGTATCCAATGAAAGCCCGCTTGGGATTTAGAGTCGGTCTGGAAAATTCCTGAAAGATTCGCTCGTTGCTGAGCATATGAAGTTAATATACGTTTCGTGTTTTGCATTCGTAGATTCTATCTTATAAAAGTACTGTTCTTTTTTCTTAATATATAGTTTTTCAGTTGTTTTCTCTTACGAAATGGTAAAGTCTGGTAGATATTGAAATGATGGTACATTTACAAAATAGAAAGACATTTAAAATCGTTTTATTCGAAATAAGAGTAGGGAAAACATTGTTTTTCTGATAATATATCTTATGAAACTGGTATAAATGTGTAATCCTACACAAATATTGGGGTTTTATTTCCAATTTATTTAATTTTTATTTTAAGGGGTTTAAATATTTCTTATTATATACATATTCTTGGAAATTTTTCTGTCGGTCCTTTTAATGTTGGATAAAAATGCCATTTTTAGTTTTATGCTTATTATTTTATCGCATTTTTAATTAAATATCACAAATTTTTGCATTACATAATCTATAATTAAGCCAGGTTTTTGAAATTTAATTTTTAATTTCAGGATTTTATTTTATATTAATTTAAAATTAAGAAACTTAAACAAATGTTGTTATTATCAATAGTATCCAAGTGAACGGGAAATACCTCACAAATTGCAAGCCAATTTAATTTCAAGGTCAGTCGGACGACCTACAAGTGAAAAAAGTACATGACATCACAGCATTAAAAAAGACAATATTAAATGGCGTGATAAATTGCCTTTATCTGGTATTATCCGGAATTAACTATTACAACTGCATAAAAGTAATGAGTTACATTTTTCATAGGAGTTAACTGCATTTTGGAATGAATAATTGTAATATATTGAAAATTTATTATTGCTGATAATTTAATTATTCGACAAAAAAAGCCGGATAAACAAATATATGTGCATTTTGTCACTTTTTACTTTTGTAAATCTATTTATATGATAAGTTTTAACTTTAAGTAATAATCGAAACTTCGAATCGATAAAAAAATCCTAAATATTTGGAATAGAATTAACTCTAATATGAAGATGTTTTAATAAGTATCATGAAAAAAGACAGCAATTTTTTAATTTTTTTTTCTTATTGTTGTTTAAATTTGGCTATTTTTCAGTTTTCTCAAAAGAGAAAAAAGATTGAAAGTAGAAAATAATAAAATGTTTTATAAAGTTGTAGTAGAAAAGTAATTTCGAATATTAAACTGAAGTTTAAGAATGCTAATATAGCGAACTATAAATACTAATAAAATTCACGAACAATAACTACTAATAAAGTTCACGGACAATAACAACTACTAAAACTACAACAAACTACAACTTAAATGCCACGCTTATCGCTTTTGGATCATTTCACTCTGCAGAAGAGTGATAAGCAACGATTTAGGGCATTTTCTGTTTTAGTCATATTTTTCTTTTAGGTATTCTTTTCTGAAAATGAGGGGTTTTTTTCCGAATCGTGTTTTTAACACGGTACGTGTAATATTTGTTATGATGTTTAGTAAAAAATAACAACTCTTCTACAATCTTTCATTTCATCCTTATTTTGGTAAAAGAAAAGCCAATAGTTTCATGTGCAACACCGTAGAGGGCTGAATAGGAATAAAAAATTGAAGCATCATACAAAACTAACATTTCTTCCACATTGTTTCATTTTATCCTTATTTTGGTAAAATAAAAGACAATAGACTCGTGCCCAAAGCGTAGAACAATTTTATATTTGAAACCGAAGAACAGCTTTATATTTTTTTTATTCGAATGCATAATGTACTCTTCTACATTATGCATTCCGTTCTTATGTAGAAGAATAAGTTCGAAGTAGGAGCTAGACCATTATCAGAGAATAGTCCCTATCTTTTCGCGTGAAAGTGCAAAGGACTTAAGTATCAAAAAATGGGCAGTATGAAGATTTATTTTCGATCACACATTCTCCTTATGTTCTTCTACATTATGCATTCTTATGTAAAGAACAAGCTCGAATTAAGACCAATACCGTTATTAGAGAAAAAGAAGTTATTCGGGGTTTTTTTTAAATATATTCCGACTATTTTTTTGGTTTTAAAAAAAGAATTGAAATTTATATATTATTATTTTTCTGTATTGCATTTTTTCCATCTGAATCAGAGTTTTCACTGTTATTATAAAATCTTCTTTTTTGTATTAAAAACGATAAAAATTCCAATATATTAGCTTTAAAAAATGGTGACAGTTTATTTATCTTATTTTCAACAAGCCACTGATATCGTCGTTGCCTTTAAGGCTTTCCTGCTATGGACTGAATAGCCAATGACTATCTTCTTAAAAATATTCTTTTCATTGATATATCTATCCTTTTTGACATTAATTGATTCAAAGCGTAAAAGAAATAAGCTCCTACAATCCACATTTTTCTTTAAAAAAATATTTTTCTTTTTTATTAAAAAAAATGGTAGAAAATATATCTTTCTTTATTATAAAAAGCGGTCCTTCACAATAATAGATGTTACCGATTTGACGGCATACACTCGTTATTTCTTTCAATCAATGGTAGGGAAAATAAAATAAAATGAAAAAAATTGAAAAAATAAACTTTTTTTTTCTTCCTTTTTTTTATATCCCACTTTTCTTTAGTAAAAACTTAGAAAAGAAATGCTTTATTCTCTTGTTAGCTCATAACAAATTTCAAAAATAAATATATTTATTTTCTGAAAGCTGTCAAAGCGATATTATTACAGTTTGATTGGGTCTCCATTTTTGTAAAGAGTCAGTCTACGTTTCTAAATATTTATTCCATGACAAGTTTTTGTTGCTGATGTTAAGTAAATGAAGATTATATTTTATTTTTGTATTAACAGTTTGATTGACTTGTCACAATATGCATAAAATACGCATGGCAATAATTATATGATATTATAATAGCATTAATATATTGTTTTTCCTTGTAATATTCATTATAATCCAGGTTATCCACTCCAAATGCAGACTAATTTATCATTTTTAAACCATTAGACTCTGGCCTATACATCAAATTGAAAAAAAAATAAATTCTAAATGATTTTTATTTTAAGTTGAGCCCATAACTGTACTACTGAAAAAATTACGAAATCTAAATTCTTTACTGTCCGTGGTCTTGTAAGTCATATTCAGTAAAATATTCTTCTGATACTGTTTTATTAATTCCCAAATTTTCATCTTAATTTACGCCATATTAACTTTATTCTAAAATTTCTTTTTTTTTCCAGATCCAATTCCACCTTTTTTTATTTAATTAATGCTACACGAGCTTACATCAGCGGTTCTCAAGCTCCGAATAAAAGATAAAAATATGTCAAGCTAAACAAATTCTTTTAAAAAATAACTAAAATTCCCTTACCTACATCGACATGTGTAAAGAAATCCCTATCAGAATCTCATAGTATATAATCACGAGGGGAAAATTTTTTAGTCTCTTTTCGAACTTTCGCTGATGTGCTCTTGTGTCGAGCTGTAGATTGACGTATCTCTTCGCTTCTTGCTTATATGTAAATTATGCCTCCCGGGATGTAATAAATCGAGTTTTTAAAAATTCAAAAATGTCTTCTCTATTCAACCACGAAACTGCTTTATATATATATATATATATATATATATATATATACCAAATTCACTAAGCTATGAAGTTTTAAATTTCATTATTTTTAAGTTTATCAATTACCACCTCGAGGAAAATGTTGTGCATTAATTAAATTATATACTTCGAGGTGATCGTTGAAATAGTCTGAAAATTTCTATAACAGGAATATTCAAATATTCAGAGTTTCATAGCTTTAATCGCTAAAATATGAATTTTTTTTTTAATTTAAAAGGCTAATTTATTAAGATTGTTTCATTAAATACTAATCGCCTCTGATGACCCGCTGATTCATTAAGAATATTGGTTATATTTGATTTCAGATAAATCACTTAAATATAATATCTTCATGTCCATAATTACACAAATAGCTTGACATTAAACCCTTATTATTTTAGTTCTCTTACTTATGTGTTATTTATTTTGAATACGAAATTATTAATGCAGTAAGTTCCATAGAATCTTACTAATAACGTAATTAACCAGTTCATATATTTTCTAAATTTTATTTTACTTGCAGATATTAAACAGAATTCTCTTTCTTTAGCTTTTAACAACTGAAGAAAATCATGTGATTAAATATCTTATGAAACAATGAAAACCTTTAAATATTAGGGAAACAATGTATTCGCTTGTTGAAAATTAAGCAAAAAAAAAATCCAAAAATTAATAAAAGAATTTGACGGACTATTAAACTGATAACAGAAAAATTACATTTTTTTTTTAATTTTAAAAACAGTGTAATATATATTTTTAAAGGTCATCACGGAAAAGAAATACCGAATTCCAACTTAATTTTAATTCATTAAAATTTCAAAAAAAAAATCTAACGTATTCGTGTGTAAAATTTGATTGCTGTAAGTCAAAAGATTGGCTTATATAACGTCAACAAATATACGCACATTCATCTTCATTATTATTAGACGTGACTAATAGGACAAGAAAATCGTTTAAAAATTTAAATTTCACAATTTCATTCAAAAATACATTTATTCGTGCAAAATGCATAAGATATAATTTTTTACTATTTAAAGGCTATTAAAACATGATTCTAATGACCTTTATAATCTGATATTTAAAAGTACTTTATAAATGGAATCTGATTATCAGGTTGTGCATAAGAAATTTAACTGAAATTAAATGCAATGATAATTTCTGCAAAAGGTTGTCAAAAATCTCAATTATCAAATAAATTTTTTTTATTAAAACATGCTTAAATATTTGTATGCTATTTTGATGTAAAACGTTGCACGATTATCAAGTATAGATAGTTTTTAATCAACATTAATATATTGCGAAGAATTTTTTTGGAGGAACTTCTTTCTGTTTTGTCAAAAATTTGCCCATATTTTTTTTAATTATTAATTTATTGAACGGAACACTGGCGTAAGATATTTTTTATCAAATATTTCCCCATAATTTAAAAAGGACATCAATGAAAAATTATTCATAATACGATCAATTCTGTTCATAAAAGGTACTCAACATTTTAATTTTTGTATCTTAACAATCTAAAATTTTCCTTCAAAATAAACTAAATTTGTTTATTTTTCTCGTATGCTCTTTTCTTTCTATCGATTTTTCCCAATGTTTTCTTCCCCTCTAATAATGGGTATCTATTTATCTTCTAGTTAATTAACTTTTTAATAGG
Source organism: Argiope aurantia (assembly GCA_026543865.1). Taxonomy (NCBI): domain Eukaryota; kingdom Metazoa; phylum Arthropoda; class Arachnida; order Araneae; family Araneidae; genus Argiope; species Argiope aurantia. The sequence goes on from JAPMOR010070755.1 coordinate 319,841, forward strand.
TTCTGCTCTTTTTTTTCTCATCTTATCTTGAACTTAATCGGTTTATTGTAAAACAACAAAAAGTAATTTTTTTTAATACTTCACCGGACACGGGTTCATTATTTCTTTTCTATTATTTCGAACTCTTCAAAATTTCTTAAAATTAATTATAAAACCATTATCTTACTTATTTCGCAAGGTTTACTTTTTTTTTTAAATATTAATGCATAGTAAAGATAAAATGTATTTTCATTTTTATAAACATTCCAAATAACTGATTATGAAATAATTATATTTTTAAGTACTACTCTTTATTAACCTATTAGTTTGTTTACGAAAAGACGTGTCTTAAAGCAATACATTGTAAAATATGAAGGAATTTTTGTTTTATTTTTCTTAATATGTCGCGCAAAGGCTTCTTGGCGTCTTTTAATCAATGTTCTGATGGCTAAAATTAATTTAATTTTGAAGAAAAGCGTTTCTTTAATATAGAAGAAAATACTATATATTTTTTATTTATACAGTATATTTTTTATTTATTTGGGTATTTTAATAATAAAAAAAAACTCGAATTCGAGAGTTTGATGAATTTTTATATTTTAGATCTCCCCGAATTTGAAAAACACGTTTTTATTTTCATATCTCTTTGTCTGTCTTCCTTTTGTCTATCTGTCTGTGACAAATATAACTAACTCAAAAATGCTTTGAGCTAGACTGGTACTTTGCAAATTTAACTAGTACTTTGACTTTCAAATTTGATATTTGGTATTTATCCAGATATGCGGATTTATATCTAATTTTGAGAGAAATCCGTTCAAATTAATCATGTCTGTCTGGCTGTCCGAATATCAATTAATACGATAACTACAAAACAAGAGCATCTAAATATATAAAATTTTGTACACATATTTAATATCTAATGTTTATATATTTCTCAAGTTTGGAACAAAATCCTTCAAGCAGTTGACTTTCTGTCAGTCTGTATTCTTACAAGCATATAAAAACGATGATTCAAATCCTAATGACTTAAATATATCAAATTTGGTGTGTGATTTTACGATTACAATCGTAATTCTCTGTCAAATTTTGGTTTCAATCGGTTGTAAACAAAGTATCTAAAACGCGAATTCGATTTTTGGGTATCCATTGTTAAATACTAGTTGTAATTGGCAAAAATATCGCCAAGAGTCACGCGTGAGATCAGAAAAAATGCTAAATTCTCACTGGAGATCAGTGTTTTGTAATCATGTCAATGCCGTGCAGGGCATTCGTTGTCTTACTCAAAGTCCACAATTTTTGGAGAATATGCGAGAAAGTTTTAGGAAGACCACCCCCGCTAATTTAATGTAGCTTCAGTATGTTTTGTTTTACTAATGTGTTATATCTCAAAACAATAATCTAAAAATAATTTCTGTTGTTGTTTCTAATGGCACTTGTCATAGACAAGCCCACTGACTTCAGAAGTCAGTGATTTTAAGCCACGGTGCGTCTCTTATTTTTCAGCAGCGCCATCTAGGGCCAAGAGTACGACTTAGCTACACACACGTCACAACCCTTTGTACGAGGCGGACTTCATTCCCGCATTTCATTCACTCCTCCACAGATCGTAATTTAGACCTCAATCAGAGAACGATCACCCCTGATCCAGTACCCCAAGTGGTATTACACTGAACATGGAAGACTTTGTGACCACGACAGATTTATACGTGCGCAAGCCACCACCACACACGGAGAGTCTTCGGCCGGAGTGGTTCGAACTCGCAACACAAGGGACGCGAATCCAACGCCCTACAAACCAGACTATCCCGGCCCTTAAAAACAATTTCTACCCTTGATAAAGATAGATGTTTATCTTTATATTTTTCTTAGCAGACTGCTAGCAATTGTGATTTCTTTAAGTGTAAATATATTATACAATTATCTTCTTAAAGCTATTTTTTAAAGAGTTGCATCAAAAATTCAAAACCATACAGTCTGTAACATTCCCCGTTTCCCAGTACTGATAAGACATTTACAGCCAGCTCTGTCGTCGTTGTTACTTACTAAACTCCTCGAGATTGTCAGATGGTGGATCTTTTCACATGGGTGGTCTCGAATCTGTTCATTAGCGACTACAATGAAAGACCACATGTGGAATTCCTCTTCCAAGAGTTATTGATACTACCTTCAAAGAGAAAGGGGTGTCCAAACATCTGGAGGTTAGATGTTTCTCTTTGTGAAAGGACCTTCCCACGACCCACTGGCGCCGCTGAGAGAGCATATTGCTGAACCCCGATTGGCCGAAAGAGACCTCAAATGACCAATGTAAATTAAGAGGTGGAGATTGTCTCCGAAATAAAGTGCGGATATTTTTTTTTTTTAGGAGGAGAGAAGAAACGAATTGCAGGAGACTGTTGTATCTCCTACTACAGGTGTAAATAACTATTTATTTAACCAAGATTCAAACAAATCGTTCTTTTTATATATAGGGATATAAAATAAAGAATTGTCTGGAAATTCTGCTTCGTTATTTGATCAGTATAGATCAGGACATTACAAGTCAAATCCTAAACTTATGCGTACAAGATACTGGCATGTTTAACTATATAATTCAGAAACTAAAACTTTAATTTATAATTTGGATTTGGATTAAACTAAAATAAATCTGAATTATGTTTTAACGTTATGCCATCTGGAAATTCAAGGGACTAGTGCAATGTTTGAATATTAAAATATTTGAATCAGCCGGGCTCGCAATTACTGTAATTATTTTCAAGTTATTTTGAAAATAGTTGCAACAACAATTCAAAAACATGCGCGCAAATCCTAAACGTATGCGTACAAGATACTGGCATGTTTAACTAACGAATAAAATTCCGAAACTAAAACTTTTTTTAAATTTATAATTTTGACTTTGACTGAACTAATATAAATCCGAATTATATTTTAACGTTATGTTAATTGGAAATTCAGGACCTAGAGAAAAACCAGTTAAAACATTCGAATCGGTATTCATTCAGAATCAAGGGACTAGTGAAACATTTGAATCAGACTTGTTCGTAGTGACTGTAATTAACTTAAAGTTATTTTGCAAACAGTTGTTACAAAAATTCAAAATCACGCAGTCAAATCCTAAACCACTTTCAAACAACTCTGTCAGCCCACCATTGATGTATGCAAGTCAAACATCTAAGGCAAAAGGAGAAAGTCAGGATTTTCCTCTGCTTATGCCGTGAATTTGAATTTCAACAGTTCTCTGAAGAAGAGTTGTAATGATGTTTGGAATGCATTCCTGTAGAAATCTTCTCCACATTCGAGAAGGTTCTTTTTTCTTCTTCTTCATCCATAACCCCCAAAATAAAAACAGGTGGAGAGTTGACGGGTGGAAGGGAGAAGTAATAATCCTACCATTCATATCGTTTTTCGGGGAGTGTCTGTAGGAATAGTTGTATCAAAAAAGGACTTTGATGAAAGAAGGTAAGGAAAAAAAATGGATGAAAAGAATAAAAATAAGAAAATTTAATCCGTCAAAGATTGTGAAATGTCGGAAAGTTCAGCAGTATAAATATTATTGCTTCCTTCTGAGTATTTGTGAGGTAGGAAATTTTTCAGCAACAATAGTTTTATTACTGGAGAATACGCCACTGTGGAAACTCTTTACGTGTCATTCCATCTGCTTCAGCAGCAAACGGAAATATGCCAGTATCGAGGCAACACTTCAGAATATAAATTTATTCTTTTGGAACAGTGTGTGAAGAAAATACTTATAAGACTTTTTTCCCCGTTTTATTATTTTTTTTTCCCATGTACATGTGGCATTCGTATCAGAAGAATAGAAAGTAGCTAAAAATTGGTATTCCGTAGTCTTTAACAATTGAGAAACGACGACAACGAATTTTTCCTCTCAAATAGGCAAGAGCATTCTGTAAAAGGGCTATTCTGTTTTCTTGCGCCAATCTTGATGTTAAGATCGATTAGAAAAAAAAAATAACTGACTTTTTATTTTATAACAAAATAATATATTTATTACATTCTTTTTTTTTCTGATACAGAAAAATTAGTTTTTCTGGAGCACAGAAAAATTTTCTCTGTTTTTCTATAGTTAAAAAAAGCTATTCTTATATCACAGAAAAGGAATCTAATAAAGAAAATAATTCTTTATTTAAAAAGTAATAAAATAAAGAGTTATTTTATTTATTACATTCTTTTTCTGCTATATAGAAAGAAATAGTTTTTCTGGATCATATGAAAATTTTCTCTGATTTTATATGATTCAGAAATTAAAGTGTGCTAATGTTTCTGAATACGCAATAACTTAAAAATTTCAGCAAATATTTCGCTTCTCTCAGTTTAGTCAGATAAGCGGTCGATCAGATTAGTTTGAATAATCTTCAGAAGCTCTAACGCAACTTCAACAAAAATAAGATCTAATTTTTATTTATGCAATAGGATCTAATTTTAATTATCTAATTTTAATTAATGTAAATCACTATCATTCCTGAAGTCACATGTGATCCCCGCATAGTATTGAATGTAAAAAGGAATTTGGTTTTTGATACATGAGTAAAATACCATGTAATAATAGCTTTTTTACTTTATTTTTTGGGGGTAATTATTACGCATTTTTGTACTTATTAAATGTGAGAAAATAAGTATTGCAATCGTTGAAGAATTCGAATTTTAAATCTTGACGATCTCAACATCCTTGAGTTCGAAAAGACAAAGACGGATAAAATTCTCGCATGTCTTAAAATGAAATGTGTAAAACGTCTATCAAATTTTGAACGAAATCCATTTACAGGAACTGTGACTGAGCAAGA
>JAPMOR010070755.1:324628-342737 GCA_026543865.1 Argiope aurantia
TAGTCTGTCAAATTTTGAATGAAATCCATTTACAGGAAGTGTGACTGCCTAGCTGTGCAAATACACGGTGAACACGATAGCTACAAAACATTAATAACTTGATATATAACATTTAATATACAGATTTAACATCTAAAGGGAGTTAACCAACTGACTCTTCGACCCGCCACGAAGGCACACGGATTTAAACAATAAGGCTGAATGACCGGACCGCCGCAACAGCAAGACTGGTGGGAGCTGTGGTTGAGTCCTAAGGGCCATCACCGACCACGATACAACCCTCCCCGAAGTAAGTACGTCCCTTCATCGATGGTAAGAGTCAGATCCCCCACCTATTTGTGTACCCTCCAGGGTGGTGAGATCCAACCACCATGCCGGAAGCCTCTCATCCTCATTTAGAGGTGCCCCCTCGGGGGGTTCATCCGCAATCCGCATAAAGGGTTCATCCGCATAAAGGGTAGATCCGCAATCAGATTTTGAAACAAATCCAACAAGGGGTCGACCATCTATCCATTTTTACTTCCGCATGCAAATGAACATGATAACTCAAAATAGATAAATGAACTTTGGTACACAGTTTTAGCGTCTATAGTGTATAGAAATATTAAATTCTGAACTAAATTCATCAAAGGGGTGACTGTCTTTCTGTCTGTACATTGTTATGCATGCAAACTCTGTAACTCCGAAATGCGACTATTTAAATAAATGAAAATTGGTGTGTGATCATATTACTAAAATTGTGGTTTTGCATCAACTTTGGTCTCCTTTGGTTGGGAAAAAAAGGCTTTTAAAATGCAGTCTCGGTTTCCTGATATATACTACGAAGTACAAAATGCTCATGTGCAGACTCAGAGAGACGTTTTTAGGCACTCACGACTTTACACTAAATTCAGAATTTTTTTCGAGAATAATACACCTTTATTAAAGAGTATACGACAGATTTTATTGGAAACAAATCCTGCTAGTTTACTGTGTAATTGGTTGTCATAGAACAGCACAATATAATTACTCAAAGTCGTATTTCCAATCATCTTACTTCAATAACAAATTTATTTCTTATACATACGTGTAATTGATAGCTAACAATTTGATACAATAATGCTTCTCAGAACGAACTGAAAAAAATTAACATTTTGACATTTAACTATTTTTATCCGACGACACAGAAAGCCTTCTGAAATTATATTTTCCCAGAATTAATTATAACAAGACTGTCGTTCAAGAAATTTAAATTGGCTCAATTTTGCACAACAATACGATCTGTATAATAGAATGGAACGAAATTTTTCAGCTGGAATAGTTTTGTTACAAAAGAATGCGCCGCTAATGAAAACTCTTTACATATCGTTCCACTTTCTTTAGAGGCAAATGCAAATATTCCAAAGACTGTCTCGACTATAAAGGCAGCACTTCAAAATATAAATTTATTTCGCGTGAAAAGTATGTGGCGAAAATACTTATGCTATTTCCTTTCTCTCTTTTTATTTTTCATGTACATGTAGCTTTTTTTGTGCCTGAAGAAAATCAGCTTTGAAGAGCTAAAAGTCAGTGTTCTGTAGTCTTTAACAACTTGAAAACGGCGATTTCGAATTTTTTTAGCAGTAGTATTCGGTGAGAAGTCTATTTTATTTTTTTGACGCTTTCTTGTGGTTTAGACGAACCAGAGAAAGAGAATTCACTTTTTGCCTCTATAAAAATAGTGAAATGAAGAGTGGGTCGATTTGGTTCCATTTTTTGTCGTGTTTGGTTTTTCTATCATTTATGTGTCAAAAAAAACTTATGAAATGCCCCATGAACCCATATGGTATGAAACTTATGAAGGTATATTTTTTCTATTATAAAAAACGTGCTTCATGAAATAAAGCAATGTTTGTTTACAGCTGTACAGTTTCATAAAGGATGTCCCAAAATTTGATTTGAATTTGCCACCATTCGTACAGTAAAGGGTTGATAACGATATTAAAAAAACAGCTGATAGGTTACGTTTAGTAACAATGGAGCATTACATGATAGAACAGCGTGTTAACACAATATTTGAATTAAATAAAGAAAAAGGATTTTTTTTTCTTTACAATTCGATAAAAATATAGCAATTTAAAGTACACAGGATAGGGTTATGTATGGAATAACAAATAGAGCAAATGGCCTTCGTTGCTTTTCTGGCACATACGCACTCTTTGTTGAAATTGTCATGATCATGATTGTTGTCATGATCATTTTGCATAAATGTGACTGAATTTCGTTGATGCAGCGTTGAATTTATCCTTCAATGTAACCGTACTTGTGGGCTTGTTGACATAGACCTTTAACTTCAAATAACCCCTTAAAAAAGAAATCCAATAGTGTTAAATTACGCGATTTAGGGGGTCAACTCTCAAATTTTCGAACTGTGGCCGCCTGACTTTCGATATGTTTGAAATATTGCTGAACAATGAAAACAATGTTATTCTTTCGTGTAACACTCCATCTTCGCTAACCCTAAACTATCACTGTCAAATAGGGTTGGCAATACTTTACTGCACTAATGGTGGCAAATTCAAATCTTGTTTAAATTTTGGGGCACCCTTTATGAAACTTTAATTTAAAATCTCATCATAGAAATTAATTTTTTCCAAATGTTTAACTTCATTCAATTTTCTTTTATCCCTTATAAATCATACATTATTAAAATCTCATAAATGGAAATGAATATGCTATTGGGAACGCATTTCCAAATTTCTAAATTTTGATTATTAGCTATAATTACTCAGTTTACTTTCTGTTGTTGAGATCCATTGACCGATTCTGGGGGGGGGGAGGCTGGAGAGAGAGATATTTTTTAACAACAAAATATCAAAAAAGTAATTAGGAAATAAAGAACATCACTAACCGTTAGTATTAAGGCCGTATACCTTCCGCGACGCAGTAGTGTCTGGAAAGTCAGTATTAACAATTTTGCTGATGTCTTCCTCTCAAGGTTGGAGAGCAGAACCGGAGATACATATGAAATACCGAATGGAGTAAAATGACTTCCATATTTTGTGCAGATAGAAGTCTTATCCAAATCGCATGTGTTCGCCGGTCCTAGAATCTAGGTTTCAATGCTGGAAGGTTCCAAGTACGACATTCAATTTCACTGAAGAACAAATGTATAAGCGGCCTGGTATTCATTAAATCTGTGTTCAATCACTACTGCGGTGCAGAAATTTGGAGTGGTGGTACTGGTACCTCGTCTTCTATCCAGGGTTCAAAATTACAAAATCAGTTCCGAAATAAAAATCGTGTTGCTTTAAAAGAGAACTTAAAAACAACCAAACTAAATTGAAAAAAAATTAATTCAATTTTCAAATATAAAATGTTTAGAAACAAAAATAAATGCCTTCAGAAGCTATCTTGATCCTTCATAAGATTTATTTCTATCACACCTTTTAAAAATTTCTCAGAAAATTTATAAATATTTTATACTTTCATATTCTTTAAATAATTTTACCAAATCGTTTCAAATGAGCAAAAATGTTGTCGAATCTTTGGAAATTCCATATTGATATTTAACTGATGCAAAATCACACAGGCATTCATTCATTCATTTATTCTGCGCTTGTCTATTTATTTTCCTGCGATTCGATGGTGCACATAATTGCTTCCCCATGAATGGAAGAAATGTTTATTTTTATCATTATTCACCCTCTTAAAAATCTTAATTTATCGTTTGGTTTGCAGAGGAAGGAGGGGGGGGAGAAAGAATAAACTTCTTTATTCCCTTTTTGTCTTTAAAATATTTAGTTTTTCCCAATTTGTAAAAGTTCGGAGCAATCTTCGATGCGTAATTACGCTGGCAAAGTTTTTTTTCCCCTTCCATTTGCGTTTTTTTTTTTTTCGGACTCTTAATATCCAGCCCAATGAGCAGGAAAATACTGGTTTTCGAAAAGACGAATCCAAGTTGGGACAGAGAAAAAAAAAAACAAAACAAGACGAGACAAAATAAAACGACCGTTTCCACCAAAAGAAGATGATGAAAAATGACAAAATTCGTTGACAGAAGGGCGAAGACAAATATTTGGTATCCAAGCCGAGACAGTGATAATACCGTATCTCAGATACTTCTTCACCGTGTGCTATAATAACAATAGATTTATACTATACTTTCGTCAAGTAGAAGAAAATAGTATAAATTCTTCAATACTTGCATCGGGACTGCTGCTCCTCAATTTACTCTAGCTTCAACACTTCAACTACTCTATTATATGGTTCTACTCTATTATATTTTGCCCCAGATAGATAATATTGAACCGTAGGGGGCACTGCACTCTAAAAAAACATCGATCATTCGCACGTAAAGAATCTGATAGAGTTCAAGAGCAAAATATTATTTCACTATAGTTGAAAATAGAATGTGTCGAGGTGTTATCGATACGATACTATCTATTACATTACGCTGCTTGACTCTATAGTAGAAACGATTTATTGTATAATTTTACCATTATAAACTATCAAAAGAAAAATTGTGTTACGACAAAAGAGCGTTATAATAGTCATTATGGCAATTTTGTTAATGACAAAAAGGCGAAGAAAAATGTAATGCAATCTTTTATTTATTTATTTTAGTTTTTATAATTATATAGATATTTATATAGTGACAGCTCGTCCATTAGGGCTATAGAGTGGTAGCATTTCTTGAAATTATTTTTTAAAGTTACATCTTCTTATTTATCCGAATTTTCTTAATTTCCACTTTTGAGAGTTCGATTCTCTTTACTTTGTCACTGAGTGTCTGATGATTTATGAAAAGTGGAATAGAGCAATAAAAACGTATAAATAAAACCAACAAGCAAGAAAAACTCTGGGCGGGGCGATTCCTCGTGCAACCAATGAATGCTAATTACGCATACAACTGATTCGTTGATTTGATGGGGAAAAGCAACAGTTAAAATGCAATTTTAAAATGTTTCATTCCAAATCACAAGCGTAATAGAACTTATAAAATATACTAATGATTCACTTTCGAAATATCATCTGTCTGGCAGACAGAAAAGAAGATTGTTTTTAAAATTCACCTGGTATATATTGCATTTGCCCATGGTTTTGCTTGGATGTCGAGTGTCGATGATTTCACATTATGATTGCCTTATGACTGCTTCACTTTTTTTAAAAAACAATTGAAGTATTATCTTCACTAAATGATCAAAGCTAATGCATTGTGTTTATAGAACAACAAACAGAATACCGAAAACGTTTTTTTTTCTCCCTAACATTAGGAGATGCAAAATATGAAACTCCTGATACACATAAATATGTTTAATAATAAGGCAAATAATAGCAAGGAATAGAATAAGGAATAAGGAAATAGATATTTATAATTGGAAAAATATTAATAGGTAATAGAACAGGGAATAGGATGAATAATAAGCAAGAGAATATAGGTTACCGGAACAAATAGTAACCGATAATATAAAGGATATAATAAACAAGAGAATATATGTTACAGGAACAAATAGTAACCGATAATATAAAGGATATAATAAATAATAAGCAAGAGAATATATGTTACAGGAACAAATAGTAACTGATAATATAAAGGATGTAAAAAATAATAGCATAATAGGACATAAAATCGACAATTAATATTAAAAAGTAAGACAGGAATGTGATGAATAATAAGAATAAGACACATAGCAGGACTGATAATAACAAATATTAGGACATATAATAGGGGTACAATAATATATCACAGACAGAATGAATAATAGCAAATAACAGGATATGGGATAGAAAACAGTATATAATGAATAATAATAAATAACGTTACATAATAGAAAAACTCATAACAAGTAGTAGGGCAAAAAAACTTAAATAAAAACAACACGATATATGATAGGATGAAAAATAATAAATAGTAAGTCAGAAAATATAAAGAATAATAAAAATAGTGTATATAACAATATGCGTAATCAATAATAGCAAACAATAGGATACGGAATAAGAAAGAAAATATAGTGAATAGTAATAAATAATGTGGCAGGGAAAAGAGCAACTAATAACAAATAGTAGGACAGAATACACAAGGAATAATAACAGGATACATAATAGGATGAAGAATAATAAATAGTAGGACAGTAAATATAAAGAATAATAACAATAGTGTATTTAATATAGCGAATGATAGCAAATATTAGGACATAAAATAGGTCGGATGATGACTGATAATAGGATAGAAAAAGTAATGAATAATAACATGTAAAAGGATGATCAATAATAGTTACTATGAGAGGAGATAGAGTGCATACTATCAACAAAATAGAATTTGGTGGGATTTAATAGGTAATAAAATAATTTCTTTTTAATAAAACAGGAAATTAGATTAATAATTAGACAAATATTAACCCTTTCGCCGTCTCCTGTCTGGAAAATTTCTGTTTTTCCTCAGTTTTTCACCGCATTAGAGCAAACAAAAATAAAAACTCAAACAAGTAAACATTTACAAAGCGTTTTAAACGTTTAAAAGTTTTAAAATGTAGAACTCTTGAAGCGCATTACGGCCGTCCTGCAGAAGTTTCACTTGAATGCGCTAGGCGTGTTACGGGCGACGAAAGGGTTAATAAGTAATTGGATAAATAGTGACGAAATCAGATTATTTCAACACATTATAAAGAATTTAATATGCTACTTTTAAAAATAACTTAATAAAAGTTATGCATGACTCCAGATTATTTCCGTACTGAAAACGACGACTGTTGCTTTTCCCTAGAAAATTTCTTTTCCTATTTCAAAAAATTCTCATTACCATCCGACTCCATTTGTTCTTTTTCATTCCAAAACGAGGCTTTTGTCGCGACCTTTTTTGGAGAACCCTGCACGCAAATGTTGTTGTTCACTTGAAGAAAATGCAGCGAAACGCGCTTGCGATAAGGGAGGCAAAAGACGGAATAAGAGTAAGAGAAAGAAAGCACACACGCACTCACTCGGAGAGAGCGAAGGAAGTGTACCTAATATCCATTTCGATTTCAGCTTTTTTGCAGAAATGAAATGCGCGGGAGATTTCGTCACACACCCTATGTTTTATTTAAAGGTGTAGTGGCGAAAACCCCTCGGAACAGAATGGTGAAGGACGAAAATTGTCGCACCCTTTTGCTTGAATACAAATGCGAACGTAGCAAAAATGGTGAAGGAAGGGGAAGAAAAAGATAAAGCAGAAAAAAAAAACAATTTCGCAAACAGTGTATTATTTTGGAAGGCTAAAACGTCTCAAACAGAAATCCCCCTTCCTCAAACATCTTTAGGCGGAAACTCTTTGAATAGGGTGCAAAATGTATTCCTGAATAGCTTTTCTTGTCTATTTCCTGAGAAAAGGACTTGGTCGGCGTTATTTATTTTTTAAATAAAAAAATACCAAGTTCCTGATTCCTTTTTTTAGTTATTTATTTGGCGTTCTATTTCTTTCTTTGGCGACAATTCTTCTCGAAATCTCCTCTCGAGTACTGTCGACTTGAAAAGATATAGTAAGTTGCATTTTGTTTCTTATACGAATGATTTTATCAGGCATCTGAATTAAACCATTTGCAAGAATTCCGGTGCAGTATGCTCCCCTTTTGTGATTTTTCTAAGTGGGAACTTTGTATCGGACCTCGCTGTGATTCCTATTATGTCGGTTTCTAAAGACGGTTTCCTTTTAAATAGCTTTATACATCGAAAAGGTATTTATGTTCTTGATTACCGAATTCTTTCTCGTTTATTGGAATAAATTTTTCAAGTATTTCAGCGTAAAAATGTATAATTTTTTGTTTCCAAGAGTATAAATGTTTAAAGGACATATGGTTTCATTATTTTACTTTGTTTGGAATGTGTAATTAAACTTATATTCATATTTTCCCAAATTAAATGATCATCACAATTTAAAATTTGAATATAAAAAATGATTACATAAAAAAATTTTCAACAATGTTATATATGTTATTTCTTTCACAATGTTTTGATTGTTTAATTATCGTACCATCATTATTATTGTGCAATATTAAATCTATTTATAATGGAAAGCCCACAAACGTCCGTTCAGTGCAGCTACAAAGAACGCCTGAGTCGTCTGGATATCACTGCAAAATTCTTCCTCCTTTCTTTAAGAGTGATTGATTGAATACCCATGGAGCATGCTTTGTTCGACAGAGACGCTCACTCGGATGAGTTTGGAAGACAGAGAAGTTTCTAAAAATACTCAAAGGATGTTTAAGCATACATTTGCTTAGCAGCTATCAGTTAAACGACGATCTCATTTGTAAATAGCTCCTTAGCAGAATGGACTGTCATTGCTATTTTTGAGGGAGTTAGGGAATTTTTTTCTTTGAAAGAGGCTTCTTATCTACGGGCATTCCAGTATTTTGGGAATGAGAGGACTACTATTCCCATATCTCTGTTTATAATCTAAGTTATATACTAATAGAAGGCACTTTATTAGGGTTAGTAACAAAGCCAATAAGATTTTGCAGCGTAATGAGCGTCGATAAGCATTTTATGAACAAATTTAATGAAATTGGGCTACAAATTTTTACACAGAAATGTAACCAAACTTTTACTTTCTGGACTTAGATATTTACTTGAACGACAGTGCGAATGCACTTTTCTTTAACCTGGATAACAATGAGGGACCAATTTAACTGCAACTTTGTTTTGCTTCAAACATTTGAAACTTAGAAGTACAAATTACTAATGTACAATGAAAATGGCTTTCAAAATTGACGACATTTTGTATTTAGACACTCTTCCTTTAGTACTGTGCTAGTTTTTGCCAAGCATTACATTGTTTCCAAATATTGAAGACAATTTAGCAACTAGTATTAATATTAACCAAATGTAATTATCGAAGATTGGTGTAAGACTTTGAAGCGTTATCGCTATACCTGTTAACAAAAAAGTGCCAATATTTCTGACTTTACTAATTAAAAAATAGTAAAGTCTATTTATGTTATTTAAATAAAAGTATCTCGCAAAGTTAAAATTTGACGGCCGAGTTGGCATTCTCTTCTGCAAAATTCGACATCTGAGCTTCTTTTTATAGAAAATTTGTAATTATTAAGGAAATTGGAGGGAAAAGGATTGTGAATCAGAAGAATTCCTTTGATTTAATGTGTGAATATAAAACTTTCGTTGGGATAAATATCTGGAAAACGTTTTTCATTAAAATTTGATATTTTCCCTCTTTTTAATTGATACATATAAAGACTTCTTATCTCAAAATAAATGAACAACCTCTCATTCAATATAATTGCATTTAAAATATCTTGATTAATATTTTCTTTAACATGAAACGAATAAAGTAACAAACCATCCATTCATTGTTTTAAACTTAAAATGGTTTTCATTTATTTGCTTGTTATATTTTTCCATCTCTCCCAAACTCATCTCAGACACCCAAACAAACTTACCTTATAAATCTTATCAATTATTATAATCCGATTAATCAATCCTATTTTTAATTTACCTCTTCTTCTAACAAATTGCAGTTAATCCCTGTCATTCCCTCCTTGCACGTTTTACTAAGACCCCCCCCACACACACACACACTTTCTAGCCAGATAGAACACCCCTCACGTGCGTACTCGAAGCCTTATAATTATCAAACGACCTCGTTTAGTTGAAGAGGTGGAAAAAAATTAAAAACATCCCCCTTTCCTGTAATGAACCGTCATTCTTTAATAAAGGCCTAATATTAAAGATAAACGCGTATCTTAAGGCCACTAGAGCTAGATGCTCATTATCTATTAAAGTATGCAACCGAAATGAGAGGGCTGTGTGGGGTTGAGATGAGGCTCTAGTCCCAGATACCACCCCGTAATTTTTTAAATTCCACCCCTTATCGCACGCACCAAAACTAAATTACGCCCCGATTTCTCATTATCTCGATGCTCTTTCTTCCAAGTAGGTGTTTATGGAAGAAAGATTCTCCTTTGTTTATGTGGTGCGGTCTCTTTCGGGTTTGCCTTTATTTATATGCAAACTGCCTTTGCGAATTTATCCCATTCAAAACTTGCTTTGATCGTTTCGGTTTGAATTTGGTCTGGAATTGCCTTTGTTTGATGGGAGAATGAGGGGGATGCTGAGTGATAAAAGTGACGGATGGTTTTCAATGGGTTTGTCGAAAATTTTTGAGGAAGGTAATGAATTTTGTTGGAATATAAATTGCTGAATTGTTGCTCATTTTGAACAGAGGAATGGTGTAGTGAATTAGGAAAAAGTATATAGCTTTTGATCATGTGGATTTCAGTAACATTTTTTGATAATGTTTATCAAAAATTTTGTCTCCTTATTTATAGGCGTGGCTTCATTTCGCAAAAGCGATGAATATTACGAAGCGATAATTTAAATACGATAGATTGAAGAACAAGTACCATAGTTCGTTCCATATATGCATGTAATGATATTTCTTAATTTAATTTCTATCTTAATTAATTTCCCGCTTTATTTTTTGTCTTAAATTGTGCCGTATTGTTTTGTTCTATAATTTTCTCTTCTTTTTTAATCCAAATCTCACTATTTTATTTAATTATTTCTAACCCGCGCTCTAAAAAAATTGATGACGCTTTTGTTTCTCACGCCATGAAACGAAGGGATAAAAATCCCAAACACCTACATATTGCTTTCAAAGATACCTAATACTCCCTTTGCTAAGTCGACACGTGTCTTGGTAATTGTACAAAGAGATAATGAAAAATTTCTTTTAATATTGCTTTTGTGTTCTGGTGTGAACGTATGCGTTTGTGGCGAATTGGATTGAGCGAGTATAGAACCTGGGACTTTGTGGTTCGCAGCCCAGTAACATGACCACGATACAAAAGCAATTGCTCGTGCAGCGTAGCTGTTAACTGGCTTATAAACTTTCACCACACGTTACGTCTTTGTCCTTCTGAACAGACCATGCTTTCCTTGGAAAATGAACTAAAACATATTCAAAATTTATATTACTTTCGGTCACGCATCTGTCGAAATTATGCTACATACACACATATGTATGATCCTGTATAATTGTCTTATAGTTTAGAGGATCTTGGTTTAGGTAATTCATCGTCGTATTTAAAAACTATGCGAGTGCTATTTTATTATCTATCTTTAACCAAGCAATTACTTAATCGATTGCAATCCGTTTAACAACTAAATGTACCATTGCACTATCTGTTGTTGTTTCTTATGACACTTGCCATGGACAAACAAGCCCGCTGTTCGAAGACAGCCGATTTAAGCCTGGGGAGCGCCTCTTGTTTCTATAATAGTGCCATCTAGGGCCAAGAGAACGACTTACCTACACACAAGTCACGACCCTTTTTAATGGGTGAACTTCATTCACTCATTCACAGATCGTAATTTAGACCTGAATCAGAGAACGATCACCCATGATCCAGTATCCTAAGTGGTATTGCTCTCGCCATGGAGGACTTTGTGACCACGACAGATTTAAAGTGCGTCAGCCACCAAACACGCGGGGAATCTTCGGCCGGCGGGGTTCGAACTCGCAACCGAACTCGCAATTTTCATTGGACAAAATCCCAAACATGTCGACCGAATAAATAGGAAAACTCAGAAACATTTCATTTGTTTATTATTTAAAATTTTCAAATCCTATTTGAATTATCTGCATAAAGGTAAAATGCCTCAAAAAGCGTTATTTTAATCAAATTCTAAGAAAGCTTTCAATCCGGTACAAAGAATTGAAAATTGCCGTTCTGGTGAGCAATTTTGGATGTCTGATCATTTTCTGAGTGTAAGAGTATTCGATTGTGCTAAAAATTAACTAAAATAATTAACTATTCTTTATGATAACTTTTCTAAAAATTAAATGCAGTTAATTTTTAATATCAGTTATTTATTCATGCTTAAAATTCGTGAGAATCCAGACAATCAGGCAAAATTCGGAATTGCACCTTCTAAATCATGGCAACTACTTACTTCAATTATAGCCAACATTTTTGAAAGAACATATACAAGAAACACTGCATTAAAGTAGATACAGCTACTTCAAAAATCCACAAGAGCCTCCAATATGTGTTTCCCCCCCCCCTCACGGGAACGAAGTAAATTTTTTCGGAAGAGAGATTTATGCCAGCAAATCTCTGGAGCCACTTGTTTCTATCGCAGCTAAGCCGTTAAGTTGTCAACACCGCTTTAAAAAATACATGAGCAGTCAGGATTTGGTGAACTTACCACTCTGACCTCAGCAAGATAACCTCCCAACCGTTCTTCGAATAAATGTTCTTGTTCAGAACTTCAGTTTTTACTTGATAAGATGTATACAGTTTTATGAAGTTTTAACATATAGTACAGAATAACATATTTTAAAGATAAGTCAATTATTTGAAGATTTTATATAAAAGTTTGATAGAATAAACTTTATTATCATGACGACGGCATTAAAAATTTTA
This sequence comes from Argiope aurantia, assembly GCA_026543865.1. NCBI lineage: Eukaryota > Metazoa > Arthropoda > Arachnida > Araneae > Araneidae > Argiope > Argiope aurantia. The sequence goes on from JAPMOR010070755.1 coordinate 337,009, forward strand.
ATAACTGTTACTGTAGCAAAAACATACTTTTATAAATTTGAATATTAATGCTAATACTTCTATAAGGGACAGATTCCAGATTGCTTTTATAAACATTCTCTGTGTCGCTTGATGCGTGTCTGAGATATTTTTTAAATACTATTATTTATAGTTTATACCGTGGCCGCGGTGGCCAGGTGGTAAGGTCTCGACTTCGGAACTGGAGGGTTTCAGGTTTGAAACCCGATTCCACCGAAGAACTGTCGAGTAAGGGGGTCTGTTGCACGTTAAATCCGTCATGACCAAACGTTCTCCCGCTTGTGTGGTGTGGCGTGAAGAGGGGGGGTGCCAGCTCAGATGTCGTCCTCGTCATCTGACCGCGGTTCAAAAGTACTAGGTCCGTCCCAAAATAGCCCTTGTGTTGTTTTAAACGGGATGTTAATATAACTAAACTAAACTAACTCGCTTTTACAGGCAAATATTGACATTCATCATAGACTAATGTTCAATAAAAATGTTTTTTCTTACTTAAAGACAACTCCTTTAGACATGGGAAAGAGAGGCTTCCTAAATGGTGGTTGGTTCTCGCCACCTTGATGAGTACAAAATTGTTGTGGAGTGCCTAATCCCTACTTATGACAGGACATACTTACGGAGGGGTGTCATAGTGTGGTTGGTGATGGCCTTTAGACTTCAAACATAGTCCACGCAATGCTGTTGTGTTATCCGGTCATTCAGATTTTTCCATGTGCCTTTGGGCGAATCAGAAGAGTCATATATGATATGATTATTTGAAAACAAAATTGAAACTTTCAAAATAACATTTTATTATTAGAGCATATTATGTTATATATCAAAATAACAGAAAGCTTAAATCATGGCACATGCAAATAAAGAGTTGAAATTAGAACGAACGGTGCATTTTATGAAAAAAAGTAATACCAAAATAAATCTATGCAAAAATTAAGCGATTCACATTATATAATTTTATTTATTGAAACAATTTAAATTGCTAAGTTCGCTTCTTTGAATTAGTTTTTTTTTTCTGGAGGAGGGGAGGGGGGAGTTCCGTTTCACCTGTCAGTAGAACATATTTGCATTTATTAAAATACGCCAGTATTAGCTAAAATGTATAAAAATATCGCCAAACATTCGTTATATCACAGATCTGTTTTGATATAAGTCGAAAATCAATGGAGAATCTTAGCATTCACTAATTTTTGTCTTTCCCATTCACAATGATTCAATCAAATTAACAATATAAAGGAAGTTATTCCTGTAACTGTATAATCTTAATCAAAATTTCATTAAAATTCATTATTCATTTAGTATTTTGTATCTTTAAATGAAAATGTCATGTTTATAATATTCATATTTCTTTTCCTTTTCAGGTAAGAATTGACATTCCATATTTAGTGCGTTCTTTAGAGGTAAGAATATTAGTAAACTACTTGTAGCAACAAAATGCGTATAAATATTCAGCAAATCTTTTTTTATTTGATTAACAAAAATTAAATTTAAAAGAAAATATGCATTTTAAATGACCGTCCAAATACTTCTTTTGTTTAGAGAATATTAGTAAACTGCTTGTAACAACAAAATGCGAATAAATATTCAGCAATTTTTTTTAATTTGTTTAATAAATCAAGGTAAAGCATTAAATAGAAAACATTATACAATTTTTGTATTAAATTTGAAAGAATATGCACATTTTAAATAAATTTTCAAATACTTCTTTTGTTTTAAGAATATAAGTAGACTGCTTGTAGCAACAAAATGCGAATAAATATTCAGCAAATCTTTTTTTATTTGATTAAAAAATCAAACTAAAGTAATAAATATAATTTTTTATTTGATTAAAAAATAAACTAAAGTAATAAATAGAATACGTTACAGACATTTTTTATTAATTTTTAAAAAAATGTGCGTTTTAGATAAGCTTTCAAATACTTCTTATGTTTTTAGAATATTGTAGCAACAAAATGTATTGCAACAACAACATCAAATAAATATTCACAAATCTTTTTTTATTTGATTAACAAATCAAACTAAAGCAATAAATAGAAAACATTATGCAACTTTTTTATTAAATTTAAAAGAAAATATTCATTTTAAATAAGCTTCCAAATACTTCTTTTGTTTTTCAAAAAGAAAGAATATAAACAGATTGCAATTCAAAAACACATGCTTAAATCCCAGACAAAAATGCCGATTGTTTCAGTTGAAAGCAGCACCTGGCTTTGAAATGTTGCACAGATCGTTCATTCGAGTAACGGAAACGGATTTTTGTAGCTTTTGATTTCACGTCTGATTTCATTTGAAATTTTTTCCCAATTTATTTTAATGTCTATTGTTTATAAATGCTGTTTTAACATGTGTTGATGCTGTCGTAATCACAAAAAAAGATGTATGAGTAATTTTCATTTTATCATGAAATTGAATCGCAGTTTTATATTATTATTGAATATGTCATTAAAACAAAAATAAAAATGTTTGAAAAAATAAACGCTATTTTTTGTGATTTAAATTAAAACTTCTTAAATCAGGAATAAATTCTATTGAATTAAAATAAAAAGTTGTAAAAGAAAATTTCAATGAAATTCTTGAAATTTTTAAAGTCAAATCTCTTTAAGTAGGTAGCTACGTTAAAAAGTCGATTTTTTGAAAAATTATGGATTTTTTTTTAAATAATCTTAACGTTTTTAACAGGTTTATTAGTAAAACCTTTAGAATTTTGTTCTAAATCTATTTTTTGAAAAGTTGCACTGATTTCTGTATCTTTAGATGCTATTTAGATGCTAAAAGATTCTGTATCTTTAGATGCTATTTTTTAATTCTCATCTTGATAGAATTTTCTGACAAAAAAAAACTCCTTATAGATTATATTCTAATGCTTATTTTTTGTTCAAATATGGTATAATAATTTCTCAATATGTTCTACACTTCTTGAATTTGATAATAAGTCATCTATTTATTTAGAAATAATTTATAGTCGTTTTAATGTTTCGAATGTAAAAATAATAATAATAATAATTTCGCGTTATTTAACAGTCGACTCCAAATATTTAGAGAATGGATAGAAATAAGCGTATTTTTCAGCTCAGGAACTAGATAATACATCTTTTAAATTATCTGCAACATTTTAAGCAAAATATTGGATAAGCCTCTAAATTAGAAGATTTTTGCTTTATACTTCTTTTGAACGAAAGAACAAATTTTTTTTAACATTTTTGCAAAACCTTTGCCACTTAACTAGAATATTTTAGTTTCGAAGATGTTTTATGAATCTTTTGTAAGCAAATATTCAAAAATATAACTAGTTTCGAAAAATTTATCCCGAATGTAGTCACATATCTAATGATTTTCTAAAATGTTATCAAAATGGTGAAAAATAAAATCTGTTTTTTTTATTAATAAAACAAAAAACAGCATTATTAGATATTGTATTTTTACATCGCACCACTGGTTCCCCCCCCCCCTGTTTATTAAAAAAAATCGCATTCAGATAAACCTATTATTGTATCAATATAAAAAAAACAAATTAAGAGTTGTTTCCTTTTTAAATTTTAATGCCATGTTTTTAAATATTTGCAACATCCGCAAACACATAAAATATTCAGAATCGCTATTTAAGAAGACGGTGAACTTTGAAATAAACTATAACAATAAGAAATAAAAAAAACCGCTTGTTGAATATATTCTAATTTGCGACACAAAAATGACGTTATTAAACGTATTGTTAAATAAAATGAATATAAACTACGAGTTTAGAAGAATAAGCATATTTTTAATGACGTTTTCACAAAATTATGTTTTTCCCGGATTTGTTTTGAAACATTTCAAATATTTTCAATTTCGAGAAAATCAAATAAAATGCATAATAAGAATTTCTTTTATATATTAAAATAAAACTAGGTACGAAATTTATGTTTGAGTTCTTTTAAGTTAAAAGTCTATTGTAGTTTCATAAAACCATAAAATTCTTATTAAAAGTTAAATGTACGCGCATAAAATGTTCTTAAGAAAGTAAATTTTGTGGTGAAATTACAAAATAGTACCCAAAATTGTTCCAAATATATTTTTTATGATAATAAGGAAAAAATTAAGGAAAAACATCAAACGTTACTTGGCTTAGAAAATGTTAATATATATATATATATATATATATATATATATATTATTTTTTAAATAATATATATATATATATTATTTTTTAAATAATATATATAAAGAGTAATAATATAATAAAGAGTTTTTTAAAAAATATATTTATTGCGTTATATTCTAAAACGTATGCATAAAAAATTTCATAACCCTAAGTCATTAATATGCAGAAAATCTTAATAGAGTCCATCTCACCTTAAAATATTCATATTCGTAATGTAGAATATTCTCAACAAAATATTCATAATCACAATTTAAATAATTGACAGTATAAAATTCACTATTCAAATTATTACATAAAAAATTCACGATAATCACACAGAATATTCTCAATAATCAAATAACGCACAAAATATTAATATTCACCTATTTACAATATGTGAGAATAGTCTAAAATGTTCTCAGAGACTTAAGAATGTTTTATCGTTGCCATTATTAAGAAATTTGTTTTGATGATTTTTGAATAAGATCACTCTAAATCATTAATATGCTAGAATTCCTAATGTAGTCTACCTCATTTTAAAATATTCATAATCGTAACATAAAATATTCTCTACGAAATATTCATAATCACAGTTTAAAAGATTGTCAGTATTCAAAATATTACATTAAGAAATTCGCACTAATTGCACAGAATATTCTCAATAGTCAGACAAGCTCAAAATAATGATATTCAATTATTTACAATAGTCTGAAATGTTCTCAGAGAGTTAAGAATTTTTGTTTTATTGTGTCATTATTAAGAAATAATCTCATCAGATAAGATAATCCTAACTCATTAATATTCAAAAACTCCTAATATAGCCCACCTCATTTTGAAATATTCGCAGTAAGATATTCATAATCGTAATGTAAATTATTCACTACAAAATCTTCATTATCAAGGTTTAAAAAATTGTCAATCAAAAATACACTATTCACAATAATACACGAAAAATTCTCAATAATCACATAGAATATTCTCAATAATCAAACAACGCACAAAACATTAATATGCGCACAAATTACTACCAAAATGCGTGAGTAGACTGAAATATTCTCAGAGAGTTGAGAACCTTTATTTTATTATTGCCATAATTAAGAAATGTTTTGATCATCTTCTTCGAATAAGATCAAGGATAACATCTTCTAGTCCAATATCCAAATCACGATTGTGGTTTGGAGATGTTGAGCAATTTAACAACGCCCATATTCAGAGGGTGCAACGAGCATTCCTCAGTAGGGAATCCTCACACATTTTGCAGATGGTCATGGTCCACCCTCTCACGTGACTAGCTCTTTGTTCCCACATCGTTCGCTGTCACTCGTGGGTGGAAAGTAAACTGGATCTCAGCGGACTAATTTCACCTAGATATTATTCTACAAGTGAAAAGTTCGGATTTCATGGACAATGAATGCATTACTAATTCTTAACCGAAACCGCAAGTTTTTGAAAGGTTATTTGAGAGCTCTAAAAAATGCTTGGGGGTAGCTTTCAAATAATTTCGCAATTTCCTGTCTCTTTTCTTTAAAAGTGGAACATCTACTAAAAAATTTTATTTTTAACATTTCTAAGCGTACATTAGTAAAACTATACTTCCTTAATA
>JAPMOR010070755.1:351400-363634 GCA_026543865.1 Argiope aurantia
ACTACGGATTGTATAATCACAAGACTTGGTAGGCGATAAATACTGCCGAAATATACGAAATTTTTTTAAGTTATTTTTAAAATTTTAATAAACGAATTATTAAACGAAATTTTTAAAACGGTTTTATTGCGCGCATTCATGTTTTTCAATTTATATTTCTTTGTTTTTAAAACCTTTAACTTGATGATATTGAAGGAATTCATATTTTTATCATTTGTTTATGACTTATTTTATCTTGCATATCACAATTTTTTATTCGTCTCTATACATTTTAATGACTTCGATCTGCTAGAAATTTTTTAATGATTAGTTTATTCTCTCTCACTTAACATATACTTGGCACACTTTAGCCAGTAATGCCTCGTGTACATAAAAATTCGATCCAAACCAAATCTTTCAATTATTTTAAGTGAAATTCTTTTGATATAATAATGGCTGAACATTCTACGGATCTTGATTTTTCCATTTGCCTTTAAAAAAATTACAGTGATTTCCGCAGATGGAGAAAATTTATATACTAACTTTCAAATCGATTTAAAAAAATTATGATAGAACAGCAGAACAATTAATGGTAAGATACAAAAAGTATATACAATGACAAAAAGGTCAGATCGACTCGAAATTTTTCGATTGAATGATTGAAATAGACTTGTATCGACATGTTTACTAGGTAGCTTTTGTTCAGTTTGAATGTTATGTCATGTGAGCTTTATCCAACGCTTTCCTAGCAAGTTGAGCTTTTCATTGTTCATAATAGAAAATGTCTTTTCAATTTAAATGAGTCGCTATTTCATTTTATTTGAGCAAGATAAAGAATACAATTTCACAATACAGCGCATGATAATTTTCTGTTGGATATTAGATAACAGGCTGTGTTGCATTTGCCCCGTAACTTTCTCAACATCTAGATTGATCATCTGAATTCATTACAATACTAGCCGCCAAAGGCGGGTAGCTGGTTTGTCGTATTTACTTTTAATTATTCTCCTATGCATAACTTAAAACTTATGATTCCTGCAAAAAAATATTTTAAATTACGAAATTGCGACAGAAATTAATTGATTAACTGATATTTTCATTCTGTATGTGAATCATTTTGATAGAGTCAAGTACCATGATAACATAGCACCTTAAAAGCGCAATTATTCGATCAATTTATATTTCACCTTAAAAGCGCAATTATTCGATATTCCAATTTTCAAGGTAATGTAAATTCACTTTCTTATTTGTCATGTACATCCTTTCTTATTTCTTATTACTAAATTTCTTGCTATAGTAATTTCATCTTTTTATTCATCTTATTAATTATGTAAGTATTAAGTTCTTTTTTAGGGGGTGGGTCTTTCAGCAATGGAAGAAAATCACGCAATAAAATATTTGATGAAAACGATTTGAATTTCAGAGCAATAATGCAAAGTATTGTTTCATTAAAATTAAGTATAAATAAATAAATAAAAAATGCCAAAAATTTAGGTGAATGCTGTGCGACCATTAAAAAGAAAATTTGGTGTAAAAACAATTTTAGTGCAGTAAAATTTCTGGAAGATACCCCAAGAAAAATGTCATAATTCCGTTTAATTTGAAATTAATTAAAATTTGAATTGCAATTATAAGAAAAGTCGTTCCGAGGTTGCATTTCCCAGCCTCCAATATTTATAAGTACGAAATTTGGTGGATGGGGGTAAAACGGTTTGGCCTGTAAAGTTCCAATAAGCTCGCGCATACACACATTCATTATTAGCTGAGGTTTGGTAAAGTAAATGTTTTAAAATTTAGTCAGCAATGATGTATTTAGTGTGAACGAAAATGATATTGTCCAGTCAACATTGACTCGCGTGATCCGAACTGAAGGTTCTGCGTTAGTCGCCAGTAGCTCTTAATGTATATTTTTTATAGTTTTAGTAAGTGCATTTATAAACATACTTGGTGCAACGATATTAAATATAATTTTCAGTGCATTTTACATCCATTATTAGTAGAATAAAAATTTTAAAACTTAGTCAGCAATAATGTATTTAGTGTGAACGAAAATGATATTGTCATTCAACAGTGACTGACATGATCCGAACAGAATGTTCCCGGTTAGTCACCGGTGACTATTAATAACCGCTTTTAACAGTTTTAGTAACTGTATTTATGAACATATTATAATTTTCAATGCATTTTATTGTCGATATAATTAAAAGTAAATTTTGAAAATAATGTAAAGATAGATGAATCCATTCTAAAATATTATGCTATGATGTTTTCGATTAAAGATTACAATTTCTATTCTTTTTTCACTTCTTTTCCTCTCCACTCCCCCTCCTAAAAATTCTCATGACATATGACACCTCAGGTTGTCGCATTTTGCAGCAAGATAAACACAGTCATTCAAAAACAAAAGATTCCAAGCGTTCTATTACGTTTTCCATTATAGTCCTTTGTTCTTCCCCATTCTGAATAGAAACAATGCACTGTACATCACGAACACAATATCATCTGAAAATAAATAAAGTAACACAATGCCAACCGTCATTACCAAAAAAGACTTCATCAAAATTTAATTCTGTATATCTTTCCGACGCCGTTTCATGTCGCAGAATATTCAATAACGCCGATACCAGCCCTTATTTACACTTCAAAACGACACGCTAGACAGGCAATTAACTTGTCAATTTAATCAAATTTTGGTCGGAAGGTAACCGAGTATCGTGTTTCCGACAAGACAGGAACAATCTCCCCCCCCCCTCGTTCACAAAAAAAAACGAAAAAAAAAAAAAAAAAAGAACGGTGTGCAAATAAATCCAATAATAACCAAACGCTGGGGCGTGTAGAAGATGGAAAAAAAAGTAATCCTAGTCTTTCATATCTATATCATATGAAAGCTGAAAAATTACCTTCAATCAAAAAAACAAAGGACGAGTAAAAAAATGAGACAGGTGTATCAGTTATTGAATACCTCGTTTTTATCTCCTTGTAATCATATTATATTTTGTCCTGTGGGCGGGTATACAACGTTAATTAATTAGAAGTGAGAGTGAAGAAACCGGTTTCTGAACCCGTCCAGCTTATGAGAGTGTTTTTCGGACCATTTTCTGTCATTTTTTTTTCTAGTTCTTTTTATACTTGCCTAATGAGACCGGTTTTGAAGGAAAGGTAAAAAGAGGGTGGGGGGATGGACCGTTAGATGACGCCGATCTTAATCACTGGCGTAGTTACTAATAAGAGATGGAGGGGGAAGAAGTGAAGTGAAGGGTGTGTGTAATAAATAACAGGTTGGTGGTACTTTGTGGGCATCTAATTAAAAGGCCTTCGGTTAACAGAGCAATTGCAATTTTGCATTGTGGGAAAAAATTTTATTCTTTATTTCTTTTTTTCCCCTTTTTCTTGTGTTTTTTTATGCAGGGAACAAAATTGCGAAGAGTCGAGAGATTGTTTTAGGGATTTGTTGGAAAGTATGAAGAAATACTTTTGTTTTTTCATTTTTTTTGTTAGTGATATCATTTTATTAAAAAAAAATTTTCCCGAAAATTGGGACTTTTTTCTTCTTCATTTCAAACTCGTAGTTTACGACAGGAAAAAAAAGAGAGAGAGAGAGAAATGCAAAAAGGTTTCTAAAGTTAAAAGAAATGCATCCAAAGTAATAGGAAATAATCTGATAAAAAGTAGCTGTGATATATTTTTTTTAAAAAAAGAACTGTTTGAGACCAATAATATTATTATTGTATGCACTCATTTTTTAAAATTTTAAATAACTAATTGATATATTCAGAACTGTTAGGATTTTAAATACTTTCATGATAATATTTTTAATATAAAATTGATTTTTCAAAACGTATTATAAAATACACAACCATTTTACTGCAACACCACTAGATTGACTGTCCTTGGACCTTGATCTCTTGTAAATGAAGGGTACATCAATTCTTCTTTTTAGTTCTTTCAGAAACCATTAAAAATTACTTTAAATCAATACCTGTGGCAGCCTGTGCTTGACCTGACAACCTAAAGACAATTTTGCAAACTATTTAGCATAGCTTTAAAAAAAAAAACATTCATTCTATTTGAAAGTTAATAGAACGTACAATCAGCAGTTAGAACTATTTTTAATGCTCTTTTTGAACTATAATAATTTTCTTAAGAGACGGAGAAAAATTCAAATTTTGTGTTGTTCGAAACTTTATTATTGGATTTTAAGTTTTACTTGTTGTGTGTTATGCAATTATCTCAATAAAGATAAAACATCGAAACTAGATTCTTGAATGCCAGATAAACATCTTACCACATGCTATCTATCTGCGGACAAAATGAGCCATCTGCTTCAAATGAAACTCGTGATCCATTTGGCATTCGGTGGAGAGAGAAAAATCTCCATCTGATATATTTCTAATTTCAGTATATTTATTTAGTTTCCGAAAACTATGAATTACTTTTAAGTGGTCATAGTTTTAAATTTTTCTGTTTCCCCAATCGCTTTTGTTTCTATGAATCATTTATTTAAAAATTCAATATATTTGTTAAACGTTTATTGGACGATCTCAACTTCAAAATATCTTTCCCGTTTGCTGATTTTTCTGTCCCTCCCCCCCCCCCTTTATAATTCAGGGCCAAACGACTTAATGCCAAATAAACATCAACTTACCACATGCTGTCAGCAGTCAAAATGAGCCATCTGTTTCAAATGAAGGATGTGATTCATTTGGCTTGTATTTCAAAGTTTCATTGGAAAAACCTTAGGTGGAATTTCTAATTTCAATTTTTATTTTGCTTGCGAAAGTCAGAAATTACTTTTAAATGACTATAGTTTAATATTTATCTATTTCCTCCCCTTTTTTATTTCTATGAAATATCTATTTAAGTATGCAATATGTTCTCTTATTGAGCGAATCCAGTTCCAAAAATGTATTATCGTTTGCTGATATTTCTGCTATTTTTTTTTCCATTAAACAATATGTTAGGAATTTTATCTGTGAATTTATTCGTCTTACAACGTTATTAATTCTTCTGGTGCACCCTGTATTGAAACAGTGCTATATCTATGAAGTCAAAATGCAGTAGTAAAAAGGCTGTCATTACTTTTGCATCCTGTTACATAAAAAATATTGTTTTTGTTAGTTTATAAATAATGTAAACCAATAAAATATAAACCATAAAAAATAACTAATAAATATATGCCATAAAAATATTGGTTTGGCTCTTACTATTCACAAACCTTATTATTATTATTTCGTGTATTTAACTAGTTAACAGTGTCGGCCTCTTCTGAAAATGAGTATCGAAACTGTGTCGCAGAAATTTAACGATGACGAGTGTACTCGTCAAAGTAATATGAGTATGTGTAATATGAAATTATATTGTAATGAAATGACTTTTATTTTTTTATTTCAATAATCACATTTATTTATTTAATTAAACTAATGTACATTTTTTGCATATGAATGAAAAGAAACATAAAAAATTAGTTTATTATTTTAATTTGCTGTTAGAGAATGGTATTGAGCAAAGCATGGTACAAAGCAAGTAATCTGTTACTAGTTCCTTTGATTTTGACTTGGCCTCAAAATATTTTAAACATCTGGAAATTTACGAGTATAATTCAAACTGCAAATTGCCCCTACTTATCACTCCTGACGTATAAACTCTTTATAACGCAAAATGTTGTATTTTTTCCATGGAGAGTATACTCATCAAAAATACTTAAGTTCTAAAGATGTATCCTTATTCTTTAAACTAGTATATCAATAAGAAAGTTATGCAAGTATATATCAATGATTGTACCAAATGTTTAATGTTATCGAATTTTAAAATTTCCTTATTATTATTAGTTTACAATTTGGGAAAACCAAATAATCAGAACAATGAGTTAACCAAAAGTCATTACTATCCATTTCTTTATTATCTTTCTTTATTTGTCTTAAAAATAATTTTTTATTTTCATTGTAAAAATTAAAAAATGCTTTATTCTTTAGATATAACTGAATTACTTTTTATAAAATAAATTTTGGTTTACTAACTTGTGTCATATTTATCTAGAAAACAAGCTTTCGCTTGCATTTTGATGCAGTTTAAGAATTATGGTTATGATCTTAAAAATACAGGGTTAAAATTCTTATAAGTATTAAATTTTCCTGAAGTCCTTTTTATTAATTCAAGTCCAAGCGATGGTATATCTCAAACTGACCAGCAGATGGCCATAAATGCAGAAATGGGTCATTTTATGTTTCATTGTTTTTGTTGTCATGACCATCTGAATACGTTATTATGGTTACAAAACATGTGGTTGGAATTTAAAACTCATCGAACGAACAGAGGAACATAAGAATTTATCGATGATAACAGGTCCTCAAATCTTTCCCCTTCAGGGGCTGTCTATTATATTATGTAATACTATTTCTAGGCTGTTCGGGAATTTTCTTTCTTGTTCTTAATTTTTTAAACTTTTAATATAACAATTTCAATACCATTTTTTACAGTCCTTTTCATTTTATTTCTTAAGCTTTTTTACTTTGAAAATATATTTAGCCATTCTTATTAAATATATTAACATTTTCTTTCTCTAAAATAAGAAGATTTGCTTAAATAAGAATTTAGATAAGAAAATGTGTTTAACTCTTTCACTACTGCTCCGGCCCAACCGGCCTTGCAAATTGCATACTGGCTGGCTGGTTTTTGCATCCTTGTCCTTCTTTTCCATTTTTCACCCATCATTTCAAAACAGAAAGTAGCAACCCAGTATAAAATATTTTCGGCCCGGTGGGCCTGTTTAGTAATGAAAGAGTAAAAACATAATAAACGCCCATATATTTTCTTGCTATTTGATAGGAGACTTTAAAATTTGCTATTTTTTTAATCTGAAAAAAAAGAGAGAGAGAGAAGTCTAAAAAGTAAAATAATGAACAACCGTTGCGTTATAGTGCATGTGGGGATAAAGATTTTTTTTTTCTGTGCGACAATGATTTTAATTGTTTCAGCACAACAATAATAAATTCCTATGATTGGTCTATCTAGTCAGATTGTTAGCAGTTTCTGATTTAATGATTTATTCATTCAACGCCCAAGAGAGTTAATTTAGTCTTTTGCTTTTAAAGTATCGATTGATTTTTCAGCCTAATTTAATGACTCGGGGAGAATGAAATGATTTTATCCCTTTATGGCTAAAACTAAAGACATTTCAAAACGGCCATTATTAGTCTTTCCATTCAATGCAAATTATTATTGATGATCTTAATAATTTAAAAAGTTGCCACTTGTTACTTAGTTCAGTAAAAATAATTTTTTTCCCTAAAATTCTAATATAAAATTAAAGATGAAAGTTAATAAAAATATATTATATTAATATTTTCTATTAACTTTTTTTTTCTACGGAATCGATACAATTTCAGTTTTCAGCTCTAAGTGAAAGAAGCTTCGAAGTGTAAGTCTGAAGCTTCGAAAACCAAGCTGGTGCTAATCCTATTTAAATTTTACAATATTAGCATTCAAAGATAATTCGGTAATATAACTTAATTAGAAATATTTTGTTGCACATAAATATGTTTAATTCTTTTTCAGTTTATCTCTAATTGGACAGCAATCTACTTTGGAAACTATCATTAATATAAACAGTTTTAAATATTACTACAGATAGCGAAGGTGAGAAGTGAAAATCCCTCTACCCGAGTTAAAGATGAGTAACAGATTGGAATTTTTAAAAAAAAAGTTTTTTCCCCTTATCTTAAAGAATCTTATGACGAATAGGATTCTAGCCTAATTTCATATTTATGAACTCGTTGTATTAATGAAGTTTGTGGTTAGAAAAAATTTTGTAACAATACTTAATATATTTCCGGGCAAAATTTTCATTCTCTGATTAGTCATCTCAGCCGTAATACGCAAAAAGGACCGTTTGCTAATACTTTGCATCGGTGTACCGCTCGACTCTTAACAGCTCTGTTTTTATAAGCATTACTAAAAAGATTCATATGGCATGTTTTTTTTTCTTTCGAAAATCATTTAATGCATTATACATGGTCTGATTTTGAAATTACAATGTTTATTTAATCTTGTTAGTCAAACTGAATAAATTTACTTACACTTTTGATTAACTTGAGATTCTTAAGTTATAGTCTCTTGTCCATAGTCAAAATTATGTCCAAATAATGCCTGAATTTTGTATTTAATATTAATTTTGTATTTATTATTAAATGCCAAACGTGAGTTGGGCATCTTTTTCGTTTGACTCGCAGTATCCCATTTCATACATATGTCTGTGACTGCAATACTTCTACTATACTTCTGGTATGATTCTTATATGCATTTATTGCAATCTGTACACTGCATCCTCTTAAAATTCATTTTTCTTCAAGCAATTAATTGTCTGTAGTTCATCTTCCAATGCAGTTTAATATTGTTGATTAAATATAATTTTGCTAACAAGTAATATTTATGGGAAATCCCTTTATGATTCTAAAATTATTTAAATTTTATTAATAGAAAAAAATTGTTTGTTTGTTTAATCCAGTGCCATGCCTCTAATCTCCATGTAGCTGTTCCAGCCTCAATGCCTCCGTCTTTACGGAGATGAAGTGAAGAGAGAGGGACAGTTACACGGGAGCTTGCGGCTGACACTGGTAAGAGTGTGCGCTTGTAGGAGCTCCGGTTGAAACTCCGAGAAATAGGTTTAAATTTGAATTTAATTGTAATATGTAAATAGTCATCAGTCCTTTATTTTTTATAATGTAATAAACTTCTGTTGTCAATAAAAGTGTCATTTCTTGTGTTAAGGCACGAGACTCCCAGAAAATGGATAATTGTCCAACGTCAGATAATATTATCTCTGTAATCCTACCATTAATGGTTCTTTGTTCCTCGTGATACCTGACACATTTTAATTCATAATTTTGCATCAAATCCTGAAATACTGGGTATTTAATTAACAATCTACTTGCTACATTTCATGGCCCACTATATTCTCCTTAAGACATTTCAATGAGAGACTATTAAAGAAATACAAAGATGCTTAATCCATAAAGTATTAGCCAGAAATGAGCTCTTTTATGAGGTCATTGTACTTGCGTTGTATTCTAAAACTTCATTAGCTCCATTAAACTGTTTTCTTTTAACAGTATGCATAAGAATGAAGAAAAATCTTCTTTATTGGCTTTTATATGATACGTAAAGGCATTTAAAAGGATAGAACTGTTTAATAGTACGGAATGTTGTAAGGGATTTTTTTTTGAATTCCTCTTTTATTATAGGTGAGAACAGTTTATTTCTTGATGTCTGTGTTATGATAAGCCATCCAGGTTAACGCACTGTAATACATAAACGCCCCCTCAAAAATTTATATTTTATTCCCCTTGGTTGGAGCCGCGTTTTATTCTTTTATGACGAAAATCAAACATAGAATACAAGACACTAAACATTTTTCATATTTGTACCATAGGGGCAGCAACGGGAGGGATATGCTCGAATAAGAAATAAATCTGCACAAGTTTAGGTAGTGGTTTCGGCTTTCCTCGAAAAGAAAGAGACCCCCTTTTTCTTCCTTTTTTTTAAAACCTGGATTTTAAAATCCGGGAATTCCTTTCTCATCCTAATATTTTCTTCTATCGAAGAAGAAATTTTCCGGAACGGGGAAAAGGTAGCTCGAAAATCCTGGAAAATAGGAAATAAAATCGAAATAAAAAAAAATCGCTTATCCTTTACCCACTCTTTCAACCATAAATAAACGTGGTCTTAAGTAAAATTCTATTTCCGGGTAAAAGGAAGTAAGGGGCATCCAAGCCCACTAGAGGAATTCCATGGCCGGCCATGCTGAAATGAGCTTTGGAGAAAGCAAATCCAGGCCAGATATGGAGGTAAAATAAGGGATAGAAAAAAACTGCCTTTACTTGTTTGAGGGAATTAAAGTTTTCAGCAGCAACTAGAAGAATGAATTGTGATTCCTGTTTTATAAAATGTCTTTGCGTTTATGTCTTTAAATAGATAAAAATGTAATAAAGTTAAAGAATTGTGGAAAAATTAGCAAAAAAAAAAAAAACCTTTCATAAAGAAATTATCAATTTAAAAAAAATTAAAAATTTAGAGACATATTAAATGAATACGAGAAAGTAATAAAAATAAAAAAGCAACGAGAAGAAATAGAAAACGAACGTTAGAAATTATAAAATAAAGAAAACCAATTTGAAAAAAAAAAATAAGGAAAAATAGCTAGTGAATGTGGAAAATGTGAAAATCAAAAATTATTATGAAGAAAGTATTGAGAACAGAAAATTAGATTAAAAAATAGAAAAATTAATACGAAAAAATCAATAAAAATGAAAAATGAATATGAAGAAATGAACAGAAATAGAAATGAACATGATAAGTATTTATTAAAGAACAATATGTTATGAACTTTGTAGAATTAATGTAAAATCTAGAAATTAAGCAAAAAGAAAATAGCAAAAATAGAACATTTGCGGACAGAATGTAGCAAAAAATAGAGAACGAACATTAAAAAAAATAACAAAAACAGGAAATGAATCTTATAGAATTCTTGAAAAATTCAAAATCAAAAGTAGGGAATCTGTGAATAATAATCTGACTATAAAAACTGTTCCAGTCACAAAATGGTAAACCACCGATCATGTTGAAATTAACAGTATTTATGATTGCAATCAATATATAATGTGGTTACCATTTTAATCGACCGTTTAAGAAATTACACATTTATGTAAAAATTGAAGTGCATGTTTTTTTTAAGTGCCTGATTAAAATTTAAGATATGCGACTAAAAGTTTAATATGCAGAATTCGAATTCCAAATTGCATTCATCTATGTCAAAGCCGAAACTAGTTGCAGTAGCAAGGTGGTTAGGTTGCGGCTAACCACCAATTCTTTCAAGTCAAGTCCTTCCTGTGTCACTTGGTGCACGTTAAATGTAATGTCCAGGGCCAAGGTCCTTACTATTGGTGCGGACCGGAATTTTAAAAAAGATGCCACCTCGTATGATTTAATTATTATTTGACAACATTTTAGAATTATAATATATGTTCTAAGATAGCTATCATGTTGCTTTAAAACTAAACATTAATCTAGAAAATTCCCGAGTTCTTGGACAAATTACAAAATGATGTAAAAAAATACCATTATGGCGTTTCTTCTATGTTATGCATTATTAACGTGGCTCATAAAGTTTTATACATATTTGCTATTTTTCAAAACCCGGAAGATGGCGCTGTGTTTGGCTTGATGATGATTTAATGAGAAACTTTCGCTTATTAATCAAATCATCTGATTTTGAAAAGTAAGTCTCTTATATATATATATAATATAACCTCACAAACACCTGCAAATGCTGAGCGTGAAACTGAGTATCACTTGGAAATAACTATGTCATACTAAAGGATCTCACATTGAAATTATAAACTTTAGTATTAATATATCTTATCTATTAGTATATCTATTTTGTTTGCATATCTTATAATTATCATGTTACTGTATTTCTCAATATATCAAGATTTCTCGGACACCCTATTTAACACAATTAAACCTTCAAATCTCCACTACAAGATCACAATAGCCATATATAAAAAATTAATAAAAATTCACAAAAAATAAAGCCATTTAAACTTTTAACTTAATAGTGAAGCAAATACAATTTCAGCGTTTAATTTCTTATTTGGTTGAGTACATTTTTTTTATTTCTTCCAATTGTAATAAAACGCATAACAAATTAATAACAAGAAATAGACTTAAAAAACTTCTTGATTTTATAGAAATTAAAAATTTGCCATCTAACAACCAACAGAACAAGAGATTTGTCTCAGTTTTTAGTCGAAAGGCAACGTGTCGTTCAGGTGCTTATAATGAAAGAAATGGCTCGACATTTGCAATCTTTTCCATTTTATTAGAAGGCAGGATGACAGGCCTTATCTTTAATTTCCTCCGTGCGCATTTGTTATCTGTAATAAAACTGTCTCCCGTCTAGCAAATGGCATCAAAAATTCAATTTACTTTCTCATTGCGTTACCTTGCGGAAATTCAGACGCTTCGCAACAAACAAAAAGTGTATAAGAGGGGAAAATCAAAAATAGAGAACTCTCGAATGAAGTAAAGAATTAACCTTTCCTTCTAACGGTTCCTCAAAATGACACTTTTTTGTTGTTGCTGTTGTTGGAAGTTTGAGACAATCTTTCTTTCTTCATTAAAACTGTGGCAAGTGAGAATATAGAATTGCTTTTTTTATATTAATTTGTAACAATTCTAACTTGTTCACTGGAAACTGGA
>JAPMOR010070755.1:363644-382676 GCA_026543865.1 Argiope aurantia
ATGTTAGTTTGTAACATTTCTGACTGGTTTTCTGAATGTTTGCGTTTAAACTAAGTACTTATTATAATAATTCGTCCTGATTCTATACTTGATATTCGCTTTCGAATATTGGAATAAAAACTTTGACATGAAGGAATTGATCGAAGAAAAAAAGGTAAATGCTTGAAAAAAAAATTTAAATTTTCAATTTAACAGTTACTCAAAATAATGTTTTGAATTTTCTGTTGAACAATCGTAAAACCATTCCTTCTTCATTAAAGCCTGGGCAAGTGAGAATATAGAATTAGTAATTTTCCATTATTTTGTAACAATTCCAACTTGTTCACTGGAAGCCTGCCTTTAAACTAAATACTACTTATTTGAATAATCCAATCGTTATTGTGTACTTAGTGTCCTATTTGGAGGGATAGAATAAAATCTTTTTCTTAAGGAAGTTCTTTCGAAAAAAAAGAAGAAAATAAAGAATTCTTTAGTCTTGTTCTTTTCACTCAATTATGCAAACAGTAAAAAAAGAGTCTTTATTCTAAAACGAAGTTTGTTTGTTTTTTTTAGAAAGAAAGAAATACTAATGCCCGTAATGATGTCTATTGAGAACAACTATGACGCTCAAGGAAAAAAAATTACTTTTAAAAAAATGCTATTAGTTTTTAAGTTGAATAAATTTTTGAAAACTGAAAATGACTAATATTCTAAGATGAAAAAAAAATCACATCATTTTTTTCTTCCTTATTTTTTTATAAGAATATAAGCAAAAAAGATATGAAAACCGTTTTATTCTTTCGAGATACATTTAAATTCATTCATACAAGTATTGTTTTCATATGGTTAAAAAAAACGAATTCTAACTCTATTTTATTATAATTCATCCTAAATGCTCACGAGGAGAACAACATTTTATTTTTAAAAATCATACATTATTTCTTTAATCCATTTTTCTTCAGTGAATTTTTTCTTGAGCAACTTTTTTTTTATATCTGGCATGAAGACAGCAATGCATTATAAAGAAAAAAATGAAAGGAATGACACACGCACATCCACCCATATGCTTTGAGATATGTTTTTATATTATTGCTTAATACTAACGTAGGTTTCCTTCATTATTTTTGCATTTTATAATCATGGTAAAAGCTTTTTATAACACGGTTCCTTTTGTTATAAGTAAATTCTTTCATTTACGGTATCTATATCTATCTGAACTATCCTGAACATATTTTTAAAATTTGAAATCCTTTTTTGCTATTTATTTAAAAACGATATAATTTTATATTATTTTATACAAACAATGTATCAAGAATGTCATCAAGTGTTATTAATAATATTACTTGTATGCCCGTCTGCGTCTATCGATTCATATGTTAAATTTTATTTATCGATTAAGCTCACTAAAACAGTTCGATTCCATTAATCCGATTTTTATCAGTGAGCTGATCTGTAGCACATTATTTTATTTATAGAAAAGATGACCAAAAAATTATAGAAATTCTGAATACTCTTTTTTTTTTAATTCACAAAGCTAAATTTTTAAAATTCACATACATTTACAAAATTCATATAACAACTCAAAAATGACAGATTTCGGAAAAGGCAGTTTTCTAAGGCGGTTAGTCTAAAATATAGTCTGTGTATTTTCTGTAGGCGGTTCAAGGTCACATTTTCTATTTCGTAACCGGTTGTCAGCCTCGCAACACTGAGGCAGATAATAATGTCACTGCCTCAGTGTCACTTTTTTTTTTTTTTTTTACACAGCTGTTAAGGTATTCCCGTGGTGTGGGAATAAAACAAGCTTTGTCGAAACCATGGCAACAGAGAAGGAGAAAGAGTGAAGAGTAGGGAAAACGAGTGTCCTTGAGATGCCTACAGAAATTACACGGACTGTAGGATATTGCCAAGTCCATTAAACACATATCATTACTTCAGTTTATAAATAAATAAATTTGTTATAAACTATCGCACTTCGCCCCCTGCTCGTTTTCACTCGCCAACCCCGCTGTTGTCTTCGAATATTGACAACAAATCTCCCTCTAGACAACAGATGTAAGTGGAGACAAACTGTTTTAAAAAATGTCGTGAACAAAAGTTCAGTTAAAATTTTAAAAAAGAAATATTTTAAAATTAGTTAATTCAGAAGAAATCGCATTGTAGTTTCAACTTATTCGCCGGAAATGAAAAAATAAAGCATGAAATTTAAAAATATAAAACAAATTAAATAAAATAATTCTTTAAACCAGAAAAAGATTCTAATTAATATAATATTTCACTCTACTTAATTTTTACTAACTAAGAGTATCTTTAAAAAAATATTTTGAATGCTGCCTACTGTAGCCTAGATTCTAATTTCAGCTCTTGATTTCGCTCTGGAATTATCGAATTCACATGTACTCGTGCAACCAGACAGATTTCTAGTAAATGGATTTCGTTCAAAATTTGACAGAAATATAAAATTAAGTCGTAATTCTATATACAAAATTTCAGCTATTTACAAAGCGTTTGCTTACAGACAGTCAGACGTAATGTCAAAAATGGATTCTTTTGGACAGTGGGTGGTCTAAAACGTGGACATTTGTCAAAATTTCGAATTCGAAATTAATTTTTTGACTATTGCAATACTTATCTTATACTTTTTATACGAAAAAGTAAGAATGGTTGAATTTTTCATTTTTACTTCATAAAATTCTTAAAATCCCAACTTTAAAATATCAAATCTAAATTATCATATATACAGCTCACAAAACCTTAAACCATTATGACATTATTTTCATCTTGCGAGCATGAGCAGGTTTTTCTTAAAACAAACTAAACAATCTTTTAACCCCAACTTTTGCTCACATTACTTAACTCCCATCACGAGTCATTAAATGCATTACATCCATTATCCAACTCCCTCATCAGACCAGGAATGTCGCATTCTTTCAGTCCCCACTTTTATTTACCAAGCTCAGTCACGTTCAGCCCACGTGACCTTACCAATCACGGAAAGTCCAGACCCGATGTACCAAGTTGTCAGGACATTAAATCAAAACCATCGAACGGAACATTGGGTCTTCATAATTTGGTATTAGCGACCACTTAATGCGGTCCACGTAAATGCAGACCCAACATTTCAGAAGCACTCCTCCGGCAGGAATATTCATTTCCTGGATATATAGCCCGTGGAGTGGTCAGCAAACGATCCACCTCTGCTCCTCAATATTTATATCGAGCCAACTTGTCGTAGCAGGACAACAAAGAACTCATTTCAGGGACCCCCTGAGCCGGATGTATAATGTGGACTTCATTTATTGCGAATCCGGCTGGTGTGGGCTAGATAGCATAAGAAGCGGAACCCAAACTAAGGTAATGGCATGTTGTTGGATGCGTTCCAAACGAACCATTACCGAAAGGTTACCGAAGATAAAACTTTCTGGTAGTTACGTTAAACTGGTCGCAGCGAACATTCGATTTATAACGGAATTCCAAGTTGGTCATGGGGTGGGGGGATGGAGTTTGATGATCGCAGTTGCTGCTGATGTCGTCCTTGTTGGAAGAAAGCAATCTTGGGTCTGTTATGGTTGGTTTAATCATTTGTTGACGCAAGGCAGTTTTTGTTGTCTACTAGCTATCTGCTTGTTAGAAAAATTGTCATGTTATTTAACTAGGGGCTGAAATGATGGTTAAGGCAAGCTGCATATTCTAACTAAACCTACATTACAGGAATTTTTTTCAACGTAACCTCATTATAACGTTTTTCTTACTTGTTAGTAACTATTTAATATAAAGAAACTAAATTTAAATTTTTTTAAAAAAATTACGAAATTTTAATTTTTAACTTTTATTATTATTATTTTGGAACAAGGATACACCAACTTTATATTTTTGAATAATTTTAACTATAGAACTAAAACTATATAGAATTAAAACTATAGAACTAACTCTAAAAATGCATTGTTAATGTTTCTGTATTTAATACTGCTACTATTTTGGAATTTTTTAAATAATTATCTAATTTTATTAACCCATTCTAACTGATATAATTTTGTAAATTTCTGATTTTTTTTTCTGTAAATATTTTTAATAATTTAAATTGATCATTATGCATATTCTACAAAATATAAATAAATAAATAATAAAATAAATAAATAAAGTTAATTTTGGGGGGCAATTTTAATTCCCAACTCACATTCTACTTGGAGTGCCACACTAAATTGATCTTTTTGATTAATTTAACCAGAAAAAACAACTATGGAAGTAACTCTAAAAATGTATTATTAATTAATCAGTATTTAATACTGCCAATTTTTTTGGAGTTTTTAAAACAATATCTATTTTATTGCTTCCTCTTCATATTTATTTAATTATTTAGAGATTTTTTGGGGGAGGAATTTTTAATAACATTCTTTCTGGTTATCCAAATCTCAGTTTTGGATCTAGGTAATCTTGGATTGAGACTCAGAAAATTCTATCATTTTAATTTTAATCAGTTGGTTGCTAAATTTTGCGCTCCAACGACCAGAGAAATATTCACCCAGACGCCCCATGAAATAATACAATTGAGAATCTCCATTTGTCTGGTCTCTAGATATTAAACCATTCTCTGATTTAACCCCATTTATTGCTTCGGCTTCATATTTATTTAATTATTTAAAGAATTTTATTTTTAATAACAATTCGTTCTGATTATCCAAATCTTAGTTTTGGATCCATGTTTTGGTTCTAGGTAATCTTGGATTGAGACTTAGAAAATTTTATCATTTTAATTTTAATCAGTTGGTGGCTAAATTTTGCGCTCCAACGACCAAAGAAATTTTTATCCGGGCGCCCCATTAAATTACACAATTGGGAATCTCTATATGTCTGGTCTCTAGATATTAAACCATTCTAACTGATTTAAAATTTGTTAATTTAATAGTTTCCTTTAGGAATTTTCGATTGATATTTTTAATGCTTTAGGCTGATCATATTCTACAAAAGAAAAAAAAATTCTTAAATTTTTTTACCTTTGATCTGGGGATTTTTTTAATCCAACGACTTATTGTACAAAAAAAAATATCCCTAAAAAAAGGCAAATATTTTTTTACATTTTGTATCTCTGATCTAAGGAATCTTTCTGTTAATATTTTTAATGCTTTAGAGTCATCATCGTGCATATTTTCCATAAAGAAATCAATAAAAAAAAACTTTTTTTATACAAATAATTATAAAACTTTACATCTCTTAAAATTCCTAATTTAATACGGTATAAATCGATGTAATTTATTTGCTTTTGTGACTTATTTCACTCGTTTTCTTGTTGAAGAGTATTTTTAGTTGCTTAATTCAACCGATACTTTGCATATCAATGCATATTTTTAGATTCATCTTGAAAACTTTCATTCAAATCCGCATAATTGCTATAGATAGATATTTTAAAAACCAGCCTCTTGGTGATTTGAGTGCTTCTACGGATGAATACGCCAATAATAAAAGAATAAAAAGAAGTCAAAACCTAAGAAGCAATTTATCAAGAACTCGGTTATTTAATTGGATGGTACTGATTAAATGCAAATGTATAACTTAAGAGCTACCAGAAAGGTAAGATACCTTCAGTTCCCCAACCCCTTATGAGGACATTATTTTCAACTTTTCTAATTACTCGTTTTATTAAAGAGGGGGAAAAAAACATGCATTATCGACAGAAATTAGTATGAAAGCAAGCATTAAATACTCTTAAATGTTTCGCATTAAAAATATATGCAATTAGCGCAAGTTTCAAGAGTCTATTCATTTTCTTTTAACTCTTCAGCCGTGGTATTCATTTTAAATATGCATTTTTTTCCACTTTTTTTTCTTTAAAAAAGTTAGCTATCTCAAGGGTATTTAAGGTATATTTAGCCTTTAAAACTAGCTTTGTACCATGCGCTGCTTCATCTTAAAATATAGTGTAAATTAAATGTATTTTAGACGAGAGCTTTTGATTGAAAAAGCTCTTTAGCATATTTTTCATTTATTTTGTTGCTTCAGACCCTTTTTACAAAAAGTTAAAATGTTTATTCAGTGATAAATAAAGTATTTTCTTCATAATTACTCAGTTTTGCTTGATAATATTTTGTAATTATGTCCATCTGCTTCTTTTGCTGAGATCTTTTTTTTTTAATTCTGTGTTTGTTAATGTGTTAATGAGTGTCATCACTTTTTAATTCTTTATATAATCACATTAAATGTTTAAAGTAAGATCTTTTTTTAAAAATATTTAAAGACCTTTTTTTGTAATGGAATGCTTTCTCCTGCTTTAAATTATGTCTTTGATGAAATGTTTCTCCCGTTTTTTATTTAAACTTGTATTAGTTGACTTTATGCACCTTTTAAGGTGGTGGAAAATTCGCTTTTAACGAATTCACAGCGTAAAATATAACCTTACAATTTCATTTGCCTCTTTTCACTCAAGGATCTACGCTTTACTGAATTATTTGATAAGTACAGAAAAAAAATATTTCTTTTGCATTCCAAAAACTTGATTGCATTTGCATGTATTTATACATGTGTATATCACAGCTTAAAAATTTTTTATTATAATTTTCACCTTCTAAAGGTGGAAAGAAATTCTTACCGGTAAGATGGAAGGCAAAGGTCCATGAATCAAATTTCAAGTAAAATTAAAGCTTGAAAATCACTTTTTAGACCCTAATTTATAAAATATTGCAATTAGGAATAGAAACTTTAATATAAAAGTTGTTTGTCTTAATGAGGCACTCATTTGGCTTATTGGATTTATATTTTTTATTCAATATTAAGGAAGTTATAGTGAAATGAAAATTTCAGCCTCCCTCCCCACCGATATTACTACTTTCTTTAAGCTAGATGGCCCGTTTACGAACTCTTCCGAGGTTTATAAATTTCTAACAACATATTCCTAGCCTATTAAAATCCAAACAAAATAATTGCAGTTATCTTGTTTATAAGATAACTGCAGTAATAACACGATAACACAAGATAAAGTTGTATGTGTGTGTATGCGTAATGATATTTTAAAATCCAATTTATATCCTAAATAATTTCCTAATTTTTTAATCTTTAATTTAACCCATATTAACTTAATTTAAAATGTTTTTTTGTTCCCTGTTCTAATACCACTTTTTATTTAATTAATGAACGGATGTTAGTTTCATCATCGTTTCTTGTATATAATATGCCTCCTGGTGTTTTAAAATTTTCATAAGTGTCTTCTCTCTCTTCGGCCCCGAAACTGCTCCAAAATTATGTTTTTATATACACACACACACACACAAGTTTAATATATATATTTATATCACATAAGTTTTATATATATATATAGGGGACTCAGGAATCACTAATATTTAGAATCACGCACATTTAATTACATTTAGGACGAACAATTACATTAAGATAAAAGAAATGAACATTAAATAGATTTCGTCGAAAACGTCGCAGGATTAATTCACGTGTTACGTCGCGTCATTCGTTCAGAGACCCGTCTCGTCTGACACGTCCTCACTTTCGTTCAGACCCATCTCGTCTCATCTGCACTCCGTCTTGCAAGCATCAGCACCTGTTGGCCAGCAGATGGCGCTCGTCATCAGGCGTTCGTCACTATATATATATATATATATAATATAAAGTCGTGTTACGAGAACCATTGCAATATGTAGTCTTCCTATAGGAATCTACCAACGATTTAAAATAAAAAATCAATACGTGCTGTTTTTATCAATGAATATTCCAATTTTGATGAATTAAAGGGAAATAAAACAAAGTACAGCCTTGTTGTTTGTTCAATGGAAATCAAAAATAGCAGTTGGAAGTTTAAATTCAACATAGTTATAAGTGTTCATTTTGAGTCTCACCAGAAATACCAAGAATATCGAATCTGTGGAAATATTCGATTTTGTGTGTAATGGGGGGGGGGGGGTATATTAAACAGCAGGTGTTTGTTACCCGCTACCAGCAGACATTAACATAGACTTTTAGTGATATTGAAAATGTATGGGATGGGTTATCATATCACTTTGATATTGCTCGTAATTTTTGGAGAAGCTTACACTGAACTCATACAACTGTATTGATTTTAAACTTTCAACTGTTATTTGTAATTTCCGATGAGCTACAAGTTTGAACTTTGTTTTGTTTTCTTTTAATCTCCCTACAAAGTTGGGGTATTTATTTATAAGCACCTTGTCAAATTATGTTCAAAATGCTTTAAAACATTTCTCGAATGTGAACAACGCCATTCGTCGCTAAATAAGCGAGCGTCGACAGTTCAGGAAGGATCGACAGTAGGCTTTCAAAAAACTTAATTTCTTCATTGCCACTCAATAGTTTTGTAAAAAAAAAATATAAATTATGTGGATGATAAAATATTTGGAAAATAGTAACAGTTTATCATAATAAATGATTATGTTTCTAAATGTTTTATTATGTTTACTTAGTTATTAGAACGTTCATAAAAACTCTATTTCAATAATCTTGTATATAAACATGAATGCCATGTAATATGAGGATCTTAATAAATAAATAAAATATATACATATTCAGAAATATAATAACAAATATTAACCTTGTGGTGAAGAGTATCACGTCCGGGTCACCAATGTGGCGAATTGTTATGAGTGGAGATGGAATCTGGGACCTTGTGGTTCGCAGCCCAGTAACATGACCACAATACAAAAGCAATTGCTCGTGTAGCGTAGCTGTTAACTGGCTTATAAGCTCTTCACCACAACCTGACAAATTATTAACATGTTTAAAATATGCTGAGTATAATGCTGAAATGTAAAAACTAAATTTACCATCTTATTAAAAAGGTACTAATTCGGGCCACAAAATACTTAAATTTACCGTTGCTTATGCCACGAGAAATCGGATTTGTCTTATATCTCATTCAACTCTTGATTATAAGTTAAAGAAGATCTAATTTTGCAAGTATTCATGGCGGAAACTGAAGCATCATGCTTTTGATAAATAGTCACTCAATCTAGAGTCATCAATTCAATCACAATTCAGTCATGGTCAAATGAATAATGAACGTGACTCAAATTTTCCATGGCACCGATATTTGACAACTGTCTCATCGGACACCTTCAACTTAATTATTCTAAAGACCATCAGATATCCTGGTGTTCAAATTTCGGATAGTTTGCAGAGACAAATAATTGGGGGGCGATGCACAAACACATCAGAATCTCGCATCACATTTCAAAATGTAGTTCTGGATTTCGGTCTGGTGTAATATAGCAGGGTGTATCGAGCTGTACTGTTCGGAATTTCTTGATCGACGCTTTTTGGCTGTGTGCCCAACTCCTTTTTGCCCTTCAGGAACGAAGTTCTTTAACCCCTGGCAACTTTTACCAAAGAAAAGGGACAGCCTGACAGATAGCACCCCGATTAGAGAACATTCGACGGTCTTCATGCGTAAATGAAGTCAGAATCGTACGTCGCGTGGTTTCTGGGGTGGAAACAGAAAGTCGGGAATGAAAGTGTCAAATTATTTTGTACGAAATGTATCTGGGTGAATTCCACAAAACCGATGAGTACTTGATGGGGAGATTGCTTAGCGTTTTGGTCAGGAGTTGAAAAAATGGTATAAAATATCAAAGCTGTTTCTTTTTTGATTGTATAGTTGGTGAAATTTTAGTCTAGTTGGTTTCTTTAGTATAGTTTCTTTTAGTATAATAGATGAAATTTATCTGCTTCAAAACAGAAGAAAAAAATGTTTTTACTATAAATAATACAACAATAAGCGATAGTTTGAATGAAAAGTTTTTAATTATTCATTATAAATTTTATTTTATTTTAAAAAATATAATAGTTTTTTAATGTTTGCGTGTGATTAAATTATTCTCCATTTATATCCTCCAGTTTGATTCAAAACAGTTTAAATTTAGTCAAGTAATAAATTATTATTATTATTATTATTATTATTACCACTTTTTTAATTGTTAATTAATTGTTGCATTTCTTGGGGAAAAAATACAAAATTATTATTATTACCTATTTTTGAATTGTTAATTAATTGTTGCATTTCTTGAAAAAAATTCAAAATTATTATTATTACCTATTTTTAATTGTTAATTAATTGTTGCATTTCTTGAAAAAAACACAAAATTTACCGCATTTTTTTCATTGTGATCGTTTTGTCATCAGAAGGGCATAGCATTAATTTCTGATGAATCAAAAATTTTAATTTATCAAAACTTGCATTTTTTAATTAGAGAACCTTCTATTTAAAGGGCTAAATGAAATGATAAAGTATATATGAAATTCTTAAGTCATTAAGTGAATAATTGTGTAATAAACGATGTTTAAAATAAAGCCATACACTTGAAATTTCACTTTGTAAAGTAGCTGTAAGATATTTAGTATAGTGCATATTATAGTAAAAATTAAACATTCGATCAGAAGTGCAAAATAAAAAATCTCTAAAAGATTTGCCAATATTTATTCGTTAATTTGCTCATTAAATTCCATGAGCAAATTAATTCAATTCAATTCTGTTAAATTTGCTCATTAACTCGAGAGTTCATTATATTAACTTCTCGTACAAAAATCTAATTCTTTCAGAAAAAAAACTATTTACAATGTCAGCACAAAATTGCCTTTTTTAACAGTAAGGTTTTATTTATTATCAAAACTAATGGAATTATTGTATTTAATTCCAAATGTAAATTATTCCTTTGGCACACATACTAATACACCTTTTGTCAAAGGAAAGGTATATTTACCTAATTTCATCTGTCCAGCTGAAAGCATTTTGAGTTATCGTGTTCAGAGACAGGCGGATATACGACAAACAGACATAATGCCAAAATTGTGTTTATTTTAGAGAGATCTGAAACGTGAATATCAAAGTTCGAACTTTTTAACAATCACATTACCCTCTCTATACTTCATATTCGAAGTCATAATAATCAATGGGATGATGAATATATTAATCACTATCCATCGTCTGAAATTATGAAATGAAATTGGACACAGCTATCATATTTATGAGTGTTTCTTACATTTTATAATGCAGCAGCCTAAACCTCAACTTCACACAAATTAGAAGAACGAATAGGATTAAAATTCTCTGAGTTTGGGTAAAAATGAAAATATACTGGATATCGATAAGTAAATCGTATAAATTTTGAATACAATAATAAAATATCCAGTTATAATATGGAACGGAAAAGAAAGTAAGATAGTATTTATCTTCGATATAACTGCCATTCATTTTGAAGTATTTGTTATAGTAGTGGATCACTTTGAATATGAAGCGATGTCGAGTCAAATTCTGGCCATCGAGGAACATCTTCATGGATCAAATCAAATGGAAAATCTGAGGGTGCTACGACCGGGCTGTATAATAAATGTTCCTAAGCTTCCCTACCGAATTTTCGCAGTTTTAAACGAACAGGAAGAAAACTGCAAGGGAAATTGTGGAGGACTAACCTTACAACCTGGACTTGGAACTCTCTCATTTTCATTTTAAAATATCTCGCAGCATCTCTATAATAAATGAATAATAGGAATGAGAAATAAAACTCTTATGATAGCATCATCTTTTTTTTTCAGACAATTTCCTCTTTTTTGCGTACTTTAAAAAATAATCATGTAAAATAATGCTTTTTAGCAATATAAAATCAAAGCAAATAAAAATATTTCAGAAGAACCATTTAATATAGAAAATTACCTTCTGTTTAAAATCGAGATTACGTAAGAAAGTATGATCTTTAAATCCTTTTCATGCATTTTGTTTTTTAATAAAAATAAATTGAAAAAATCTTGTATGGTTAAAAAATATTATGCCAAGTTTTTGCGAATATTAAATGTATATATATTCATTTCATTCATGTAGCTACAATTTTTCTTATAATATGTAATTGGATGAAACAGTTTTTCAATTATATGTTTAAACCTTAATATCTGCATGGTTATTAATAGAACTTTTATTTAGATTTTTTAACTTTGTTTTCTTACTGAAACGAACTGAATAATTTAATTAATAACTGAGATTATTCGATATTTTATTCTGGTGGATTTTATTCCCTAGTGGGTTTGTTATTAAAAAAGAATAAAGACTAGTTGATTTGAGGACTTTTTATTTTGTAGAATCTAATACTTTAAATCGTGTTGTGCTTCTTTCATTTCTTAACAAACAATATTACTGCAGAAAAAAATGTAATAAAACTTTTGATTATGTTAATATTTAATAATCTTTTCATAATATGATTCATAGTTTCAATTTTTTGCTTCTGTCGAAATTTTCATAACTGCTTTGATGTTATTTTTCCATTTTTCTTTTAATATTACATATTTTTTAAAGAATATTATCTGATCATGTGCATGTTATACAATACTTCGTTTTTCTCACCTTTAATCATCGTTTATAAATACCAGAAGTTTATATTAAGAAAAGGTGAAATTGCATAAGAATTATTATGGCATAAACGTGTACATTAACTTTTCTAAATTCTTAATTGATAAACACGTGCTTTCAATAAAAAAAATTCGAATACATTACAAATTTTAATATAACTAATTATTTTATTATAATACAATATGATTAAAAATTCAGTTATTTTAATCGAAATAACCGAAATATATAATGGAAGAAATCAATCAAATTTTGGTAGAAAAATATGTTAGTAAACGCCATCACGATGATGCAGAAGGCGCTGTATGCGGATTTGAGCACAAGTTATTTGAATTTCGTTTAGAGAATAAGTGTACATAATTTCAAAGTGTAAAATATCGCCAAATAAATATTTTCCCCCGTATTAACTTATAATTTTCTTCTTTTCATGAGTCTTCTTGCTTTCAAAGTGGGTTTGCTAACTTAAGTTAATATTCATTTCTTCAAAGCTGTTGATTTGGAATGAATGAATAAATGAAATTTTTTATGGTGTTTGTTTCTCCTTTTTTATGGGCATTGAACTGATTCATATGTTGGATTTACAGTATTATAATTAATCTGTCATTGACTGGTCATTTTCATTAAAATATGACTCTATTATAGCCGTCTTTAAATTAAGTTTTTAATTTATGATTTATTATCCTAAATATTAAAGAATCTTTAAATCAGTTTTTCTCAAATTCAATACTGGATGCTTCTATGAATATCATAATTGATTAGATGTTTATTGATATCGTTCTGGAGGTATTAATCCAGAATATTCAAGCATACAAAGGGGCCGCGGTGGCCTGGTGGTGAGGTCTCGGCTTCGGAACCGGAGGGTTTCAGGTTCGAGACCCGATTCCACTGAAGAACCGTCGTGTAAGGGGGTCAGTTGCACGTTAAATCCGTCCTGACCAAACGTCCTCCCGCTGGTGTGGTGTGGAGAGGGGGGTGTAGCTCAGATATCGTCCTCGTCATCTGACCGCTGTTCAAAATTACGAGGTCCGTCCCAAAATAGCCCTAGTGTTGCTTCAAACGGGACGTTAATATAACTAAACTAAACTAATCAAGCATACAAAATTTCAAAGTTCTACCGGGAATATCAGGAAGGGAAGAATCGATTACTATAGTCCATCATTACAAGCATAAAACAAATTCGATTAGATGAAAACGTATAATTGGTTTCAAAAATAATTAAAAGAATACAATAAGTGACCACACAAGTTGTCATCGCATGGATAAGAAATCAGGAAGGTAATGAAAAAGCGATTCTACCTTGATATATGTGAAACAAGTCAAATTAAATAAAAAAGTTTTTGAAAAAAAAATCCTTTCCTTAAGGTTAATAAAAGAAGAAGAAGAAAAATTTTCCCCCAAAAATAATACAGCTTTTTTCTCTTTGCCATTGGTTTGGAGCAAAAGGTCTTTTACCGACTAACTAGGGTCACAGTGGTTGGGGCGTCTCGATGTCCAACTTAATGACCAGAGGTCCATTAAATGATAAAATTCCAAATGATGAGTAACTTCTGGAGAGGATGCTGTAATGAGAACATAAATTCTTCTGTCCAGTGGCTCTCCTTTTAGCTTTTGGCCTGATTTCATTCCTCCCTCCCCGTCTATCGATCGATCGATATCGATATTCCTGGAAGAGCTTCAAAACATTTACATTGAACTGCACAAAAAAATAATAATAACAAATATATTTCATTTCGAATTATATTGCGAAATATATGTTTCAGTATACTTTGAGTAAAGTTGTTTTTATCAAGACGGATGTTCTTTTTGTGTTCGGTGCCCTCCCCCTTCCTTCCTCCATGCTATCATTAGTGGACCACAAGAAATCTGAGATCTTAATTGCAAGAAAGTAGCAATATTTCCAGAAAAATTTTAAGATTTCTATTTTAAAAAAGTTGTATGCGTCGTTTTATTTGCAGAGTAACGTCAAGAATAAGAGGGACGTCATCCATTATATCTTTGACTGTACACATATCGAAAATTTATATATATATATATTGTATTGGTTTATATTTCAGTGTAGTTTGAGTAAAGGAGTTAATGTTATTAAGACGGATGTGGTTTTCTTTTGTGTGCGGTCCTCCCTGCCCCCCTTTTTCCATGTTGTCATTAGTAGACCACAAGAAATATTTCTAGGATAATGTAAAGATTTTCAGTTTATAAAAATTGTATCCTTCGTTCCATTTGTAGAGAATTTGGGGAACTCAAATACTATATTTTTGAAATATATTCTGAAAATATTGGCTAAAAAATGTATCTATCATTGTTTATATAATGAATGTTCTTTTTTTGTTGTTGTTTGCTTTGGATTATATTTATATATTTCAGTACAGTTTGAGTGAAGCAGTTTCTTTCATCAAGACGGATGTTCTTTTCATATTCGAATTATTATTGTTTCTTTTCCTTCCTATATGTTGTCATTAATGGACCACAAGAAATTTGAGACTCTTAATTGCAAGAAATTAACAATAATTGCAAGACACCGTAAAGCTTTTCATTTTATAAAAATTGCATACACCGTTTTATTTTCAGAGAAACCGGAGACGTTTACCATTATATTTTTGGTTATACCCAGATCAAAAGGTTTTATCTGACTAAATCATAAAAAAATTTCAGGAAATATTCGCTAAAAAAATGTAAATGTCATTGTTTATATAAAGATTTTTTTTTTTTTTGCTTATATTTTTGTATTTTGAGAGAAGCAGTTGTTATCAACAGGGATGTTCTTTTCATGTTCGAGTTTTTTTTTTTTTCTTCTTGCATGTTGTCATTAGTGAGCCACAAGAAATTTGAGATTCTTAATGGCAAGAAAGCAGCAATATATCCAGGATATTGTAAAGATTTTCATTTTATAAAAATTGTATACTTTGTTTTATTTGCAGAGAAACTGGGAATGTCGACGATTATATTTTTGTCTATATCCAAATCGAAACATTTCATTTGATTAAACCATTAAGAAATTTCAGAGAATATTGGTCGAAAAAATTTAAATGTCATTATTTATATAATGAATATTTTTTTGGTATTGGCTTATATTTCAGCACAGTTTGTGTATAGCAGTTGCTGTTATCTAGAGGGATGTTCTTTTCATGTTCGATTTATTGTTTGTTTTTTTCTTTTTCTTTTCCTTCTTGTATGTTGTCGTTAATGGACCACAAGAAATTTGAGATTCTTAATTACAAGAAAGTAGCAATATTTCTAGTTCATTATAAATTTTCATTCTATAAAAATTGTATATACTTTGTTTTATTTGTAGAGAAACTACAGACGTCAAACATTTTCTTTTTGGCTATATCAATATAGAAAAATTTCATTTAATTAAACTATAAAAAAATCAGAAATTATTGGTTAGAAAAATTTAAATATCATTGTTGATATAGTCATTTTTTTTAAAATTATTAGATGTGTAAAATTTATATACTCAACTTTAACATTAATTCTGTGATTTTTAAGAATATATTGTTATGAAAATCCTTTTTTGAGTGTAGTTGCAATATATTCAATAAGCAATATATTCTTTAGCCAATAACGACGTTTCATTCTATGGAAAACAAAGCAAAGTAGCAAAAACAGAGCCGAAGTGTACGCAGAGAGTATTTATAGATACTAACAGCACAAGAAGTCAGCTAACACTTAAATGGAAATAACACTCAAGCCAAAAACTAGAGAGCTCGCACTGTGATCAACACTTCCAAAAAGAGAATTGATACTTATGTGAGTGCTCCATTTATATAATCTCCGTGACTGAGAATGATTTTCTAGAAAGTTTTCGGTATTTCCTAATAGAGATAAAGCCCTAATTCTTATATTCCTCAGAACATTTTTGTTGCTAAATTCGTCACCAAAGTTGGACGTCATTGACCTGACATTCAGTACCCATTAAGAATATTTGTAAATATCTCTTTTTCAAGGTGATAGTAATTAATAATTTTGTAGTAATAAAGTAATGTTATTATTCATTCATTAATCATATGTGCTATTTATTTTATTCATTGTAAAAACATTTTTATAAATATTTAGAATTATCGGCATATCATCTGAATAGTAAATAAGTACTAAGTGAACACTTGGTAAAAAATATTTTATTAATAAGGGTTCAATTAATTTTTTTTTATTATTGTCATTGTAATTGGTTTAAGGTATGTAACTACATTCGGGATGAATGTTTTGAAAAAACATTCGAAAATAGTTATTTTTTTTGAATATTTACATTTAAAAAAATGAAAAAACACCTATGAAATCACAATATACCAGCTAAGTGACTAAAGTTTTAAAAAAAATGGGAAGAAATTTTTTTTTTTTAAATCCAAAAGTGGCATGACGAAAAAATCTTCTCGTTTAGAGGTGTATCAAATGATTTGCTAAAACTTTTTCATATAACTCAAGAAATATATTATCTAGTTCCTGAACTAAAAAATAAACTACATTTCTATCCATTCTTTAAATAGTGAGGTTCAACTGATAAACAATACCAAATTTTCATTTTTTTTTCCGCATTGTGAAGCATTAAAACAACAATAAACTATTTCTAAATGAATGAGTTTGCTATACTCTAGTATAAGAACTGTAAAACATATTTAAAATTATTATACCAAATTTGAACAAAAATTATGCATCAGATTCTAATTCATGAGGTGTTTATTTTTGTAAGAAAATTTATTCAAAGATTAAAATCTGGGCAAATAGCATCTAAAGATGTAAAATAGTATTAAGACTATGTAAATGTAAATATAGAAATCAGTGTAACTTCCCAAAATTTCAGAAAGAAAATTCTAATTTTTTTAAAAAAAATCCGTTCAAACTTTAAAAATATTAAATTTTAAAAAATTAATAATTTCCCAAAAAAATTGATATTTTAACGTAGTCGCCTATCTTAATCTTTTTTAGTGTTTAAGTTCTTTAGACAAGCATAATAATCTTTTAGCATTTTTCTAATTCAGTTCAAAGAAATTTTGTGAAAGTATATCAAAATATGTATTAAAGTATATCAAAATATGTATTAAAGTATATCAAAAGAATATATATCAAAGAAAGTATCCTTTTCATACATAATGTATGTAAATGAAATTGTTTTGTACAGAATTGTTCTAAAGTACAAATACTTTCTTTCATTGTGGCTAAACAACATCATTTGCTGATAAAATGATGTATTATTTATGAATAATGATGTATAATATGTGATAATGATGTATAAAAATGACGATTTTATAAATGATGTATTTATAAAAAATGGTAATGATTAAAAACGCGCTAGTAAAACATGAGAGTTAGCATTATAATATTCATTCTATTTAACTCGGGATCAATCATTTTTATCAATTTGGTAAACGATGTCTTAACGAAAGTGCTTCTCTTTTTATTCAAACTTTTCTAATAGCCCTGAATTTTTAAAAACATACTTTGATATTTTGCTTCCTAGACTTTTGGCGTAGAAAAATATAACTCTACGCCAATATAATTCAATTATTCCATTTCGCAAGGGGATTAGTTCTGGCGACTACTTAATCACGCTGCTATTAATATTTTATTTATATAGATGTAGAAAAAAAATTTCCTCGAAAGGTAATTCCCTTAGGTAATCGATTTGGATTTTTTTTTTTTCCTCAGGAAGTTCCTCTGATCCTTCCATTTAGTTACCTTATCCGTCTAGTTATTGTCTGGAACACTTTCCTTGAATTAAATTACACTTTTTTTTGGCAATGAATTTATTTCAGTTTATGACTTTATTATAAGTGGAATATTTAAAAACTAATATTTGTTTGTTTACTTTTAAAAAGAATTTGTTCTATTTGTACTTGACGGAACGTAAAAGATAACAATTAATTCTTTCCTATGGTTGCACACATAATGGCTTCAGAGAATTTCTTTATTTTAAAATTTGATTTTATTTCTTTGTACATTTTTATTTTTGTATTATTGAGGATTAGTTAATTAGTTACCTAATGTGTCTCCGGAGGAAATTTTTATGTTTTTAATTAATTTAAACTTAATCGTTAATTTATTGTTATAAAAACTTCATTAAACTTTGCGTATATTTCAATATTAGTGAACAAAATTTTGAACATGTATTCGTATCCAAAAAAAAAGTAAAATTCTGTTTAATACTAGAACTCAACAAAATCCTAGCATTTTTGTAAAAAAAAAAAAATAATAATAATAATAATAATAATAAAAAAATAATATAAAAAAAACTTTTTTTTTATTTTTTATTTTTAAAAAATTGAATAATACAACACAAAATTTTTCTATCATCTGCAGTGGTATTCTTAGTTAAAATGAGAAGCCATTAAAAAAAGAATTTTAATATCTCATAGCCTTTCGAAGAATTACAGAAAATAATTCTTAAAAGTCACAGTAAGGTAGTTTATCTCACAATTTATGAATAATTTAAAATTAAAATAATTTCAATTTTCTAAATAATTTAATTTCAAAAAATTAATTTTAAAATTTAAGAATATTTAATTTTAAAAACTAAATTTACAGTTTTGAAATTAAAACTGTAAACTTTTTTTAAATATATCAAATTTAATTTTTTTGTGAATTGCAATTAGATATGTATTTACAGCACGAAATATCAAAGTAGTAAATTATAATCTAAACCAACTGTTAATTGCAAGTCAACAATTTTTAATAATTTTTTATGAAACAGAAAACTTAAAACAGTTTTCAAG
>JAPMOR010070755.1:382686-399793 GCA_026543865.1 Argiope aurantia
GTTAAACAGTATGTAACAATGCAATAGGTATTCCACAAGATAGCGTTCTAACGTCCTTTCAACAACACATATCACAAAATATTATTACCACCATGTGTATCCACCGCGTTGTTTGCTGGCACATCCAAATTGAAAAACGCATGTATATAGAATTTTAAATCTATATGTATAACATAAAGAGAAAAAAAAATCCATTCCTATCTTTGAAAAGGTAATTTTAATAAATTCAAACCTCCTATAATTCAATAGAAAACTTACACTGATTAAAAGGAAGGCTGTATATAGTTAATGTTTCTAATAATTTGCAAGAAAATGCTGATTTGCATCTTGCCTCTAAACATCAAAATATGAAACAGCCAAGATTTGAAAATATTCCACCGCCATTATCCCTTCATAATTCGCTCCCAGTTCGGAAAAGGGGTGCGAAAGAGGCGGCAGACCATTTCGAATAGAAATTTAAAATCATTCAGTCGCTTCCAACAGATTGCAACTGTTGCCCGTTGTCTGCTCTAAGCGTCGAACTTAAGTCCCCAGGCAATTAGATGAAGCCCTACTGCAAATTGCCTACACCATCTCTCAAATTACACCTCAATCATGGCGTTAGTGCTGGGGATTTGGTATCAGGTGCCGGTACGAGTGCTTCGAGTCGGAAATATGAGAAATATTGCTCGTGTAACGGGCCTTTGTAGTGGATAGATACGATTTGCAGAAATCCCGGCCATAAGGCCCGGGAAACCCCCTTTGGGATTCGTGCCTTATCAGACTTCGATTGCAACAGCTTTTGGGGGAATGATTTATCCTTGCATAGAAATAAATTTTGACACTGGAACCTAGAAGAAAGTCGCAGGCTTTGAAGGAGATGGATACGTCGCTCTAATCTTTGGACATTTTAAATGCGACAAGGTTGCTGTTTTATTAGCTGTTCTGTAACTCTTTCCTTGTGGGACTTCTGATCGGGACATGTTGATAAGGGGGTGTTTGTTGAATCTTTCCCCAGGGAAGTGATGCTGAGTAGATTTAGTCATAAAGGGAAATTGATGCCGGTATACATACTTGTTTCGTTACTGTTATAAAATATATTAAATAGATGGCCAATTACTTCAAAATGATGCGCTGAAATCGAGTGATAATTTTAGTATATGAATAGCCTGTTTGGTAGTTAGCTAATATAGAAAAAACATCAAAAATGTCTAAAATTCGAAAATAATTTTATTGGGTCATTTTTTTAGTTCAAAAATATATTTTCCATTGTGGAAGTCGATACGAAGTTTTCTTAATTTAATCCTGTTTTCAATTATTCATGCCTTTCCAAGTATTACAGTGATTTTTTTCTCTCTCTTTTCTTCAAGAACTGTTTTTGTCGTTTGAAACGAAGTTGTTTCTATTCCATTAACTTGTACACATAAGTGCTGTGCGCACCTTTGCTTTTATTTTTATTTACATATATTTTCTTTTTTTACTTTTATTTGGTTTTGAAATTTGATTTCCCATTCGTACATGTCGTGTTATTCTCAGAACACGTTCTGAACAAGCGTGTGGATTTTTTTTTGTGTGTGTTTTATATATATTTGTATGTGTGTGCGGATTTCTGACCCCCACCTCCTTTCTGTGCTTAATATTTTATGTGAGAGATTTAAACTGAAAGCTAAATGATCTTTCTTCTCCAACCATTAAGTAGCAATTCATCGAAAGAAAAGCGATGATGTGAAAACGTTAATTCAGTAACAATTTTGCAGTGTAAATTCTCAGAATTTATTTGCCATAAAAAGAATTCAACCCTTCTATTTTTATTTCATATAATACTAAACAATTCTTCCATTTTCTTTTCATAAATATTCAAAAAAAACACTGCAAGTATTCATTCTCTTCCAACATCCATTCCAGAATTATCAGCCGCGGTTTATGTTCTAGAAATGTGGATGTGACGCGGCTTAGGGTAATAGTAATTTAATCATATGACTTTCGCTTAAACATCATGCATTTATTGTCAAAACGCTTGTATAATTTAAATTTGTATAGATTAAGATTCATTTAATATAAATGAATTCTCCATTCAGGAAATATTGACATTGCATATGGGATAAAAAGTTTCTTGCCACTATATGGTAATTAATTTTGTAATTATATTAAGTTTGAATCAATTATCTAAAGAAACGATAGTATAGAAAAGTTGTGAATTATAAATTTGTTTATCTGTTTTTATTTTCTACTGTTCTGTTATGAAGGACCTATTCTTATTTTATAACTTATCTTGCGTTTTTTTTTTGTTTTTTTATAAATTAAATTTTTATTTTAACCTTTTTTTTTTCTATTCTCTTTATTTAAAGTAATTTAGCTTTGGTGCTTAAATTAAAAATAATTGTTATTCCCATCTCTTATAACTGGGTGTTTAAAAAATAAGTATCAAGGAATATCTGTCAGACGAGCTTATTTTAAACCTTTCCAGGGCCGTGGGAAGTATGCTTCCCACCAAATTTATCAATCTTTGTATGAAATTAAGTAGGTTGGCATAAGTTCTGACAAATTTTTTTAGAAAGACAGAAACTTAGATGCTTCAGTTCTTTATCTCACACAAAATGGCGTGTCTTGATTTTTGTTACTTAATTATTAATTAACCAAATTAATTAATTAATCTAATTAAATTTATCTAATAAGCAAAATGAATCCCTTTTCTTATTCTAATTTCAAGCCTAAAAATATTTTAACATAATATGACTAGGAAAAAATGGCCCTTCAAAGGGTTAATGAGAGATGTCAATACAGTCGTATTTATTAAATCTCTGTTATTTCTCCGTGATTTGATCTTCTTTTCCTACTTTTCCTCCTTTCAGCAAATGCACTCGCCTGTCTAAAGTCGAAGGTTAGACGCTCTTTCGTAAAAGCCAGGGAATAAATTATTTTTACAATATTGATTTCAATTATAGTGTTGATTATAAAAAATAAGAAATAAAAGGAAAGAAAGCGTGAAAGAAAAAAGCGTGTTTTAATTGTAACTGACAAATTCATTTTTTTAATTCATTTTTTTTTTTTTGTTAAATATCAATTTTATCACAAAAACGCGAAATAATTTAGTCGCACCATTTTTAATTTGAACAGATAGCGATTATTAAAGTCAATTAGGCCAAAAAATAGTTAAGAATATTAATGTCCTTTTTTAAAAAAAAATACTGTCTGCATAGAAATTTATCTAAGTCCTTTTTTTCAGTAAGAACGTTATTCAAATGTTTTATCATTCTCAATTTTTCTAAAAAAAATTTACTTTATAATAACTGTGTTTAAAGTTGATATATTAAGTTTTTTTGAATAAGCTTCTTATATTTAAATTTTGTCTTACTTTGTATTTGTCAAATTACCTCAGATCCAAATTCTCACTTAAATATTTCATTTAGTTAAATTACTCGGATTTAGTTAAATTAGTTAGTTACCTTTCTAAATAAAAATGAAAATGCTAAAATTAGATTTTTTTAACCTTTTAAATAATTAATTTTATTACAAAAACGCTAAATAATTTACTCTCACCATTTTTAATTTGAGTAAATAGCTATTATTAAAGTCAATTAGATCAGGGAAATAATTAAGAATATTGTAGTTCTAATTTTAAAAAATATTATCTGCATAGAAATTTATCTAATTTTTTTTCCAGAAAGAATTTTATTCAAGTATTTTATCGTTCTCAGTTTTGATTTTTAACAAATTAACTTTATAGTATCGGTGTTTAAACTTGATATACTGTTTTTTTTTTTTTTTCATAAGCTTCTTATATTTAAATTTTGCCTGACTTTGTATCTGACAAATTACCTCAGATAAAAATTCTCACCTAACTATTTCATTTAGTTAAATATTTACTTTTCTAACTACAAAAATTGTTAAAATAAGAAGGGTTTTTGTTGTTGTTATTTTTTTTCGATTTTTATTATTTTTTTTTATTTTTAAAAGGGCGCAAAACCTTTGAAAATAAATCTAATCAAACCTAGAACTAGACTATTTGGAGCCTTACAATTTTAATACAGACATCCTTTTGTCTTTTTATTGCCACTTAAAAATATTCTTATGCTGCTTATTTTCAATGGAAAATGTATATATATATTTAAAAAGTAATTACGTATTCTTTTGAAATTCCGAAACAACGTACTTGAATACTTTCCAGGATCATTAGAATGATAATAGAACACTCCTAGATTTTCAAAGAAACATCTTTAATTATTGTGACTCTAATTTTTATTATGTATATTCGTATAGTTTATAATTTATAACAAAACAAACAACATCCTGCCTTCGTGTACGAGAATTTTAATGCACCCAAAAAGTGAGTACGCTTGATATACTGTTTGAATTTTATGCTACTTTCCCTTACATATTTGGAATAAAAGAATGGTTAATGAAGTTCCCTTTTCTTTCGGATTAATGCACGGAATCATCGGTTTGAATATTCCTGATAAAATGTTGAATTCCTTATCGAATTTTAATGATTTCATCTCATCTTCTCTGAATTTCAGATGAGGGCGAATGTAAATTTTTACTTCAAACGGTAGCTTTATTTTCTGATATTAAAAGTCTTGAAACATTTGAAAAAGATAGATAAAAAAAATAGCACTTTCCTGTCGAATTAAAAGCGAAATTTTCTGCATCGGACTTATTCTTTCAATTATTCGTTTTGAAATATAAGAGGCATTGATAAAGAATTATTGTTCTCTTTCGGTTTAAAATTTCATTAAAAAGATTAATTATTTTCGAAGTATTCTTTTCCAGTTAGAGAAGAAAATAAGACTTTAAAAAAATGACTTGGCTGAATAATAATTTTATTTCGATTATTTTGATTAGGAAATGTTTCATTCACTCGGGTTACTTATGATAAATGATTAGAATTAAACTTTTGATTTTAATAAATGACTATCTAATCTACATTATTTTTTTATTTATGTTTTTATAATAATTTTATTTTGATTAGGAAATGTTTCATTAACTCGGGTTTACTTCTGATGAATATTTAGAATTAAACTTTTGATTTTAATAAATGACTACCCAAACTACATTATGTATGTTCTTTATTTTTTTTATTTATATTTTTATGTCTGATCGATGAAAACGATTTTTTTTAAAGTAATGAGAATTTTTTTGTAATAAAATATTAATTAATTAGCATTTTATTAGTAGGCAAACTAAGTTATACTGTAAATAACTTTTTTTTTCTCTTACTATAAAATGATCTTTGTTAATTGTGAAAATATACTTGCTCTTAATTGAGTCAGAGTTTAATCAAATAATAAAAAATACTTTTTCAGAGAATTTAAAACTAGAAAATACTAATAGGAGTAAAAATAAGCTTTCATTCAAAATGAAAATAAAAACAGAAATAAAGAAAAAAAAATGTGCAATTAAACATTAAAAATTTTCTTATACA
Organism: Argiope aurantia; assembly: GCA_026543865.1. NCBI lineage: Eukaryota > Metazoa > Arthropoda > Arachnida > Araneae > Araneidae > Argiope > Argiope aurantia. The sequence continues at coordinate 388,088 of JAPMOR010070755.1, forward strand.
GTAGATTATATGTTCAAGAAAAAAACTAACACTAGAACTACCGATGTTAAATATATATCTAAGTTTATCATACCCGTCAAATCAATGGGTTTTTAATCATTAGGGCTATCATTGTAACTTTTGGTTTAATTTATGAGAATAAAAAATATATAATTCAACAGAAGCAACATTTAATATAATAATTCATTAATTATTAATAAAAAAAACCAAGAAAATGGTTTGTATTTGAATTCATAGGATATCACATTTAATACAAAATGATCTAACTATGAAGCACATATTTTGCAAGTACATGTTATCTTAGATGAACACCTGCCACGAACATATTTTTTGCAAGCATTACAGGTATAAATCGCTCAGTTTTTGTTGCACAATCGAATTTGTGCAACTATATTCATTAGAAATTTCTTTACAATATTAGAAAAATGTATTTCAACTTTTTCCAAGAAATGTCTGAAAGTGCTATATAACTGAATGCAAATACGCATTCATGTCCATTATTGCATAGCTGATCCATGAAATATTATAAACTTTGAAATTGCTAGCCGTCATTTTGATGAGTGTTGATATAAATAGGTATAGGTTGTATTGATTATGGAAGTTGAAATGGCTGAGTGGAAATTGAATAGGAATAGATAATTTTTCTTATATTTCATTAAAAGTCGTCGTAAAGTTATCTATGGGATTTTACGGCTGAAATTGTAGCCGTGTATCAAACATTTGTTTCAATCGATCGGATGAAAAAATAAGGCTAAAAATGCATATTCATTTTTTAACTATGCAACAAAGATTTCATGCCCAGTACTCTGATAATGAAAATCAAAGTAATCGTTACAATCGTGTATTTGTCCAAGGCCAACAATTTTATATGGGGTGGTAGGGAGATTTCATTTTTATTAGAGAATATAGCTAGCAAGTTTCATTAATTACTTTTCCTACTCTTAAGTAATGACTTAGAAAAAAAAAGAAAAAAAAACAATTTAGTGTAATTTCCAAAATTTTTTTCTTGTATTTAAGGAATTTCAAAGGCATGGAACTTATAAAATTTTTGCAGAAAAAATATTTTAGGGTTACGTATTTTCTTTTTATATAATTTGTGTATGAGAATATGTCTTATATATAACAAACGATTTTCAAAAACAAGTAAAATAACTTAAATATTAATTAAAACCAACAAGTAACATTTTAAATATATTTATTCAGCTGTTTACATTTGTTTAAAATTGCATATTACTATGTGCCGGCTGGTGAACAAGATTTGTTCCGCAAAGCTCTTAACTCATTTTAATGTGGCATTCGATTTACAGGCTGTTCCATTGGGTTTCCGTTCTGTAATGGTTCCCTAAGGACCTTTTAAACGAAAGTCTACTGTATTTAAATTCCACTTCCTTTTATGCAAAAGTTTTTTGTTTTTGTTTTTTTGTGTGTGAAATCCGTTGTGTAGTAAGTAACATTAGTCAATTGTTGCTTTCTTTCTTTCTATTAACTATTTGTTGCCAGATCCAGATTTCTAATGAGTCGGAAAATAATTTACTTTTTTTGTCTTATTTGGCACTTTCTCATTTTTTTTTCACAAACTTTTGGCAGATGTCCACGTCATTACCATACTTATGACTTACGGCCCAAAACCTGGATAAAAAAGAAAGAGATACACTACATACATTTTTTTGGGGGGATCTTAATTATTCACATCATTACACATTCTTATCCATATTTATTTTATCGTAAACATACTTTTATTAAAACTTCCTTCTCTGATTGGCCTTTTTGATATATTTATTTCATTTAATAAAAAAAATATCGACTGATTATTAATCCCATATTTAAGGATAAATAAATTATGATAATGAATATAATTGGTTTAGTGAATTTCTTGATCGTCAAATCAGTACAGAATCATACCATTTACAAAGACTTAAACGTGTACGTGGACTGATAATTTATTAACTGATTTAATTAATTGGTTTAGTGAATTTCTTGATAGTCAAATCAGTTCAGAATCGTAGCAATTACAGATACTTAAATGTGTACTAGGACTGAGAATTTATTAATTGGTTTAGTGAACTCTTGATCGTCAAATCAGTACAGAATCGTAGCAATTACAGAGACTTAAGTGTACGTGGGCTGGGAAGTTATTAATGTCAACAATTTAAAATAGAATTGATGCAACGTACGAAACGTGAAATAGTAGCAAGTATTTTTATTATTAAGCTTGGACTATTCTGTTGCCTTAAAAATATCTGGATAGTTCAGTAACGGTAGACATGAAGCAATTCTTCCATAGAATACTTGAAATCCATCTTTGGAATCAAATCATTATAACATACGCTTACATTTGGACTGCAAGACAGACAGAAAAATAATTATCAGCTTTGTTAAGGAAACAAGTAAGTTATATGTTGCCACTGACCTGTTTCAAAAATTCTTAGAAGCATAGATTACTTCATTTGAATAATCAAAAGTGCTGGTATTGATTGTCCCTAGTATTATGCCACATAGTTGGTAACAATTTTTGCACAATACTGATGGCGACATTGAAAAATTCTGACATTAACTAAATGTTCCCAAAGTTTATTTGGAAGCGGCTTTATGTCATCATCGAGGCTAAAGTCCTGGGAAATGGAATGGTAGTTAGAATAACTCTCATCATCAGTGAGTAAGTAAACAGGTCGAATCATCAAAACAGCAGAAATTGATTGTTACAGGAATTTCAAGACTTCCAACATTGGTGTTAGCAACTTGTACACATTGTTGGTAATGGCATTGAAAAACTGTTTGATTGTTTTTACGGTTCATTTACAAGTGCCTTTATAATCAAATCAAGATTACCGATGCCTAAATTCGGGGGAAAGTGAAAGGCGGATAGAACAACTTTCACCCGCAGACAGAAAACAAATCAAAAGAAATGGTGCTGTTTGCTTCGGACATTAAAGACTTTCACATTGCTGGAAAAAAATTTTACACAATGCTGGTGGCAACATTGGAGAACTCTTTGATTGTTTCCAAGTTTATTTAGAAAATTTCAGAGGCTGAACGTCAATAGAGGGACGTCAGACTGAACAACTTTCAACCCAGTAAGCATAGCAAGCTACAAGTAGCTAATGATCTGTTCTTAAAATTCTCATTCCTATGGACGGTTTCATTCAAATTGGCAAAAGAACAGTACTAGTTGTTTCAGGCATTCTAAGGATTTCCACATAGCTGGGAAAAAATTTGCACAAGATGCTCGTGGCGACATTACGGAACTATCTAATGGTTTCCAAAATTTATTTGGTAGAATCTTTACAATAAAATTACAAGCAGGTAGAACAACTCGCACCGACCATCCATCCCAGATGAGCAAGTCACATATTACTACCGATCTGTTCCAGAAATTCTAACAGCGATGGATTGCTTCATCAAAATAACTGATACTGCTTCAGGTATTCTACCACTTCCACATCCCTAGAATCATCATTATACATAATGTACAATGATGTATCTAATGTCATAACCATCATTGTACATAATGCTAGTGATGATATTAATAATTTTAAGCCACTATCGATTCTGTATCGGCCGTGAATCTATTGATTACTACTAAATTCCCAACCCTAGCGTAAATCTGATTTATAAACAGTGTCATGTGTCAGATTGAATTTCAATAAAAAAAAGTTACATAATCATTGTTATTGTTATGTATAATTAATAAAATCTTTTCATTTTAGAGGAATTATCTTGATTATGAAATTTTAATTATGCAGCACTGAATGTCAATGCTGTTCAAAATTCAAAAGTTAATTAAAATATGTTAATAAAAAATTAAGCAAATTTAAGGAATTTTTCAGCTGTATCATTCGGAAATATTATCTTGTAAAAGTTATTTTTATTTTGTCTTAAAGAATAAATATTATCTTTTTAATATTAATTTATTATTTATTGCATTTTATGTGCTCTATATGCATCTCTATATTATTTTTACTCTAATTTTATAATATATAAGTTTTATATTGATACGCAATCTGTAATAATATTTTTATTACAGTGATGAAATCTATTTTATTGTAGTCTTTTTTTTTATCAAACCATTCCATCTTTTGCTTTAATTCATGTTAAAATTAAGATTAAATATTATTTGGGAGGGCATTAAGGTCGAAATAAAATTTTCACCACCACCCTTATATCGTAGCATAAACACTTTAAAATCCCCCCCCCCGCAGCAATTTGTAGTAAACGAATGATTTATAGTTATTTTTTATTTTTCTGTCCTTTTAGATAAGTAGGTGAAATAATGAATAATTATGTTTCGAATTATTAATTCAAGTACCTCGAAAACCAATATCCCCAGAGAACAAGTTGGTCATCGAAGGCTGATAGTCCATAAAAGAAATGATGAAACAAATCATCGGATAAAAAAAATAGGTTGCTAAAAATAAATGACCCATTTCCCTACTACAATCATTTGCTGGCCTAATAAGAAATTTTGCCTTACTTTAAAAAAAAAGTTATATACGTTGAGCAATAATCTACAAATAAGTGCAAGTAACATTCAACTGGAATCTGCCTTCGATGAAATCCAATACAACTTATTTTTTATTGCTAATTCGATCTATTTATCTTGATCCATCAAAACAAATTATTAATATTTTACTTCCAATTTAAAAACTTTCTCAGACAATTCATTTTTATTGAAGGATAACTGTCATGAAAATAATAAAAATTATATTCTATTGTTTTCAAAACCAGTAGCATTTGCAATACAAAGTTTCGAGGTGTCTGATCTATGTAACCAATATCCCCAAGCTAAAATCCACACTAAACTGGGTTTTTTTTTCAGAAACCCGCCCACTTAAATACCACGATCAATTTTTACTTACAAAAATCTATAATAAAAAAATTAATTGTGGATTTTAATTGTCTTGCTGCTGAGAAACAAAGAGATGATGCTTTGAATGTTATTGTTCTCTTTGGAAACAAAGAACGAAGGAACTGACGCCCGGGGCTACGTATTTCCATACCATCCCTTCGCAATACCTTTCCTTCGAGGCCAAATCGTGACCAATAAGTCCTCGAAAGTTTCTTTGTGGTCTCATTATTGATGAGGTCGCATTCTTACCTGCCTGGGTGGATTAGGTATGAAGATTTTTCTGACAAAGGCTTATGAGTTCAAGAGGTAAAATAAAAAGGTACTTTCAGATAAACCGCCACTAAGGTGCAACGTCTTCGGCTGATACTAGAAATTACCGTAGATTCAAAAGATGGCGTCATTTTGTTTAAAGACTTGTAATAAAAATTCCTTTACAGGCAAGTAATATTCAAAAAATTAAGACATTTTGTTTAAATATTTGTGATGAAAATTATCTTACAGGCAGTAATATTTAAAAAATTAAGACATTTTATTTATAGACTTGTAATAAAAATTACCTTACAGGCAGGTAATATTCAAAGAATGTCATTTTGTTTAAAGAATTGTAACAAAAATTACCTTACAAGCAGTATTTTCAAAAATAAAGATATTTTGTTTAAAGATGTGTTATAAAAATTACCTTAAAAGCAATAATATTTGAAAAATTAAGACATTTTGTTTATAGACTTGTAATAAAAATTACCTTACAAGCAGGTAATATTCAAAGAATGACGTCATTTTGTTTAAAGAATTGTAACAAAAATTACCTTACAAGCAGTATTTTCAAAAATAAAGATATTTTGTGTAAAGATGTGTTATAAAAATTACCTAAAAAGCAGTAATATTTAAAAAAATTAACACATTTTGTTTATAGACTTGTAATAAAAATTATCTTACTGGCAAGTAATATTGAAAAGATGAAGGCATTTTGTTTAAATATTTGTGATAAAAATTACCTTACAGGCAGTAACGTTAAAAAAATGAAGACTTTTTGTTTAAAGATTTGTGACAAAAAAAAATACCGTGGAGGCAACTAATATTTAAAAAATGCAGATATTTTGTTTAAAGACTTGTGATAAAAATTACCTTACAGGCAGGTAATATTCAAAAGATGACGTTATTTTGTTTAAAGACTTGTAATCCTGTTGGAATTAACGTATATTCTGTTGATATGATAAAATATCTTAAATGTATTGAATCCTAAGAAAATCAACCAGAATGGTCCCCCTTAAACTTCCTCGTATACATTTTAATAAAGGAGAATTTCTGTTTTAGACATCTTTTTTCCCCAACTGAGTGAAAATGAAATTTGACATAGGACTATAATTTCAGTCACAAAATGATACACCAAATTTGATACATTTTGATCTTTGCGTTTTTGATTTATCATGTCTACATGCTTCTGAAACTGCAGACCGACAGACGTACAGCACTTTATTGGATTTGGTTCAAAATTTGATAGGTGTCTACGATATAGATGTTAAATCTATGAACCGAATTTTATCTAACTAATTCTTTTCGTTTTGTAATTATTGTGTCAACTTAAATTCGAACAATCGGATAGACAGACAAACTTCCTCTGCATAGATTGTGCTCAAATTTTGACAAAAATTTACAAATTTGGTGTAAATACCGTATGTTAAATTTCATCCGTCTAGCTCAAAGCATTTTTCAATTATCTTATTCATAGACAGACATAATGCCAAAAATGTATTTTTTGAATACAGAGATATCTAAACCACAGAGATTCCTCACAATCTCGAATTAATGTTTTGACTATTGTAATACTTTCTTTATATTTCGTATTGAGGTAGCAAAAACCAATCAATTATTTTAAAATAAAAATTAATCAATAATAGTCACTTATTTTAGTAATTAGTTATAAAAATTAGTATTCTAATCAATATTTATTATTCAGCTTTGAAATTTCCTACATGAGAAAGCAAGGAAAACAAAACCAATAAATAATTTTCAAATAAGAATTAATCAATTATAATCAATTATTTTAACAATCAGTTATAAAAAATAGTATTCTAATTAATATTTTTCATTCAGCTTTGAAATTTCAGTTTACGATAGTAAATAAATACTAGCTGTTATTTTCATTTTTCTAGGAAAAATTCTCAATATGTTTATATGCAATAATCTGAAAAATGTGCTTATAAGCATATACTGTGCAAAACAATCTCAAACAACTATCCATAAACATTATACTGTACAAAACAATTTCAAACAACTATCCATAAGCATATACTGTATAAATCCATTTCAAACAGCTACCCATAAGCATTATACTGTAGAAAACAATTTCAAACAACTATCCATAAGCATATACTGTACAAAACAATTTCAAACAGCTACCCATAAGCATATACTGTACAAAACAATTTCAAACAACTGCCCATAAGCATATACTGTACAAAACAATTTCAAACAATTGCCCGTAAGGCATATACTATGCAAAACAATTTCAAACAACTACCCCAGTTCCTTAAATTTTAACTTTTACATTAATAAATTTTATACTAAAATAATTTATATTACATTAAATTTAAATTTTGCATTATTATCAAATTCTTCGGTTATTAAACTCTTACTAATCGTTTGTTATTCAGTAGTAAGTTTACCTCTGGAAAAATAATATATACATAACTAAAAAATGTTTTTTTTTAAAAAAATGAAGAAAAAGAAAGAAAGAAAAGTCGTTGAACCACGTTCTCTTAATTTTTTTCCATAACCGCTTTCCCCAAATGAGCATGTAACCATAATAAACCACGGTTTCTATTTCATAATTTTTTTCCTTATGAGCGATAAAAGGGTGAATTCTAGCTCATCTAAATTATAATGAGAAATATCCATTCGGAATTAAAACTTCATCCTCATTTGGTTAAGGCTAATACTCCCTCATTTTCCCAGCACGGGGAAAAGAAGAAGATATAATAACGCTTCATAATTTTTATCCCAAAACTCATTCCGTGTTTGTTTTTTATTTATTAATATTATTTCTCGCTTCTTTCAAATTTATTTCCTTTTATCACCTTGGATTTTTCCTGAGGTATAAACACGCAGCTAACAAGGGCAGAGGTTTCTTGTTTTGTAAGAAGGAAAGTCTTGGTGTCTTTAAAGCTAGGTTGAAAAAAAAATTTAAAAATAACTAAAAGAAAGGTAAAATTTTGTAAATAGGTTTTTTTTTTTTTTTTTTTTTTGCAATTATTGCGGAATCTGATTGCAATGGATCCTCATTAGCAAGCGCATTTTTTTTCCTTGATTTTTTTTAATATCTTTAAATATTTCGAATCCTGAATTGATTTTCTTTTATTTTTTGAGATGTATATACTCAGGTTATTTTTTTCCATAAATTATATTATGTTTTAAATAATTATTTTATAGTGGAACATAAATTGAGACTATTTATAACTTAATTGTATTTTTTTTTTATTCTCTAGGTCAAAACTAAAATTATAAAAGCACAATTAACTTTTACTCAATTTATTATCGATTTTCTATAACTGTATGATTTCTATTTGGAGGGTATATATTTGCAGAAAATTGGCGATAAATTTTATATTGGTTTCTTCATGTTTTAAGATGTATATATGAAATTTATCTTTCCCATGAATTATATAATGTTTTTAATAATAATTTTATATTGGAATGTAAATTAACACTATTAATAATTTATTTGTAATTTTTCAATTCTGCAGATTAAGGTTGTAATTATAAAAGCCCAATTAATTTTTATACAATTTATTATCCATTTTCTATAATTATATGAACTCTTATTTCGAGCGTATATAAAGGTTGTCCCAAAATTAATGCAAGATTTTAATTTTCCACCATTCCGCAATAAAGTGTTGACAACCCTATTAAAAAACGTTTGACCGCAGATAGTTTAGCTTTAGTATAAATGGAGCGTTACACAATTGAACAACGTGTTTTCATTGTTTGACAATATTTCAAAAATAATGAAAATCTGTCGGTCACAGTTCGAAAATTGAAGAACTGGCCCCCTTGATCGTGTGATTTAACACTATTGGATTTCTATTTATTGGATTATTTGAAGTCAAAGGTCTATGCCAACAAGTCCACAAGCACGCGTACATTAAAAGAGGATATTCAATGCTGCATCAACGAAATTCAGCTACATTTATGCAAAATAGTCATGGAAAATTCCGACAAAAGACTGCGTATGTGCCAGCAAAACCGTGGAGGCCATTTGCCCTATATGTTATTCCATACATTCTCTAGGCTGTGTACTTTACGATTCAATAAAAATATAACAATTCAAGGAAAAGGAATTATGTTTTTTATTTGATTCAAATCTGGCTTCAAAACGTTGTTCTATCGTGTAACACTTCATTTTTACAAACCCTAAGTTATCAGCTGTCAAATGGTTTTTTAATTGGGTTGTAAACACTTTACTGGACGATTATTGACAAATTCAAATTTTGTGTTAATTTTGGGACCCCTTAAGTTGTAGAAAACTGACAATAAGTTAATTCGCAGTTTTAAACCATCTATATTTTGAAGAGGCCTTTTCTCTACCAATTTCCACTTCATACTGATCTTTGAACTATGATCAATTTTCTGCGAGATAGATCTCTTGATATTTAAAAAATAAAGAAAAAAACTGTACGTCCAAGGCTAGGTAGTAATGTCTCGGCTCCAAAGTCGAAATATCATAAGATTAAAACTCAGTTCCATAGAAAATGCAGTGTGATAACGTATTTCCAGCTGATTTTACCGTCTTAGTTTAAACTTCTTTCTTCCAATATGACATAGAAGTGCAAAAACGGAGTTGTTGGTTCAGAAATCAACATGATCATCAGATTATTGTTCAGAATTGCGAGATTTATTCAAAAGAAAAAGCAGCTGCCCAGTAAAGTCAGAATTTATAGTAATCAATCTAGTAAATAATGTCTGGAATAAAAAAAATGAATTCAAAAGTTTAAGTATTCGTAATTCTTGAAATCAATTTTGAAACATACATAAATAATGATTTGAAATATTATACATGAAAAATTAAAATTCATAAGTTTCAAGAAGATTAAATTTTTTTTTCCTTTCATTTTCAATAATAAAAAAAAATGTCTTCAAGTAATGAGCAATTTTTTTTTTTTTTTTGCCGAAAAAAATTCAGAATGCTTTTTTAATGAATTCTATATAAGCACATTATTAATTGCTACTAGTATGATACTTATTCGATACGGTTTCAGTTTGATTCAGTTCGACTACGTATGAATTATTTTAAAAAACACCTTCTTTCTACTGGTTTTTACAAAAAAAAAAAAAAAAAAAAAAAATCCGAAAAGACGAAGTAAATCTTGAAGAAATATGCAAACCGGATTTTTAAAAATATAGAAAAATGAGCATTCTGCTTGTTTTTTTCTTTTTTATCATGTTATTTTCCTACAAGGATGCAGTTTTTACTTAAATTAATTTTTTTGCCTCTAGGTTTCCTTGTTTAAGTCATTAATATGCGAAAAGCTCTCGATTAAGTGCAGAGAAAAAAACAGCAGTGGAATTTTCGAAAAATATTTTTTGAGTATTATGAAACTTCAGAAAATGTGTTTTTTCTCCTTCTTTTCATGCAAACTTTTTTTACTCTATTATTGCTTTTTTTTATTTCATAGAGATATTAATTACTCCATATTTTTTAAATTTTGGACTGAATCATACTTTTTAAGAAATTCATTTCAAAGAAGGAGACTAATAAAAAAATTATTTTCTTTTTGGTGCGAAAACCTACTATCTTATTAACTTTGAAAATATATCTTTTATTTCTAAAATAGAATATGCAATTATAATTGTGTTTTACTTCTAAAACAGAATACCTAAAATTTTGAATTAAAATTTTTTTTTCTTGAATTATTATGTTATAGTTTACGAAGCTTTATTTCTAGAAATTATTTTGCTTTAATTCAGTTTAATATTATTTTAAAACTACATTACAAAATGGCGAAAAAAATTTCTTCAAATTATTAAATTAATCGCTCAGAAGTAAATTTTGATTTTACTTACATTGAAACTTTGCGGGAAATATTTCTAAATTAAAGAAAATAAATTTTTAGTAAAGAATTTTTAATTAAAAAGAAAACTGGGACTTTAACTGGGATCTTGAATAACTTTTTTTATCCTTCACTTGAATTAATTTAGATATATTTAAAATTCGTTAAAATTATTATTCATATATACATTTCCGTGTGTGTGTGTGTGTGTGTGTGTGTGTGTGTGTGTGTGTGTGTGTGGTTTTGAGTACATGCTTTCTTTCCAAAAGTATATGTGCCAAATTTAGTGGTTCTAAATCAGACAGTCTGGCCGGTATAGCGCTGAAACACAAACACACAAGCATTCTTCTTTATTGGTGGTAGAGATATGTCGTATAAAGTATATATTTTATATATTATCGTTGCAATCATTTCGAGATGATTCTTATCAGGTGAAATCATCAAAAATCATTACCTATATATTTGCTGATAACAACTATTACATCAGAATACTTTGTGCTGGACATCAGCAACAAAGTAACAATCATCGCATTGAAATGTTCGCATCTCTGTACATTATTTTTCGCAGAAAGAATGTACATTGCAGACGAAAAACTTGCATTAAATCGAATATACCTAAGTAAATAGCCCATATTCACGCAAATCCTTCGACCGCATGGAAGAGATTCAGTCTCTGTGAAATAGAAGTTGCGATATGGAATAGTTTCTTTCTAATACATCGTGACTCTTTCCATTATCTAGTAGTACATTTTCGTCAGAATTTATCGTGATTCTTATCATAATAACGATATGTTGATTTAAGTTCTACTCTTC
>JAPMOR010070755.1:399803-415599 GCA_026543865.1 Argiope aurantia
CTACTCTTCTCTGGATTTGGAATTTGTAAAGATTTATGTCAAAAAAAAATAGAAAATTCTCATGTACACCTTGAGTCTTAAATATTTGTTCATATATGTAGATCTATGCGCCGATCTACAAGAGAAAAAACAATTATAACTATTTAAGAAAAAACGATCGTAATTAGTTTTTAAAGAAATCGTAAGTATTGAAATGGTATATTTCCCTTATTTTTTTATATGAGGATCTACGCGCAGATCTACGATAGAACAAAACAATCAAAATTGCTTAAATAAAAGTATTGATATTTTTTTTCTTATATGTGGATCTATGTGTTGATCTACGAAAAAAAAAACAATCATAATTGTTTAAGAAAAAAAAACAATCAGGCTTATTTAAGACAAAACAGTCATGATTTAGATTAAATGTGTTCATCTTTTTTTTTTTCTTTCTTATATGTGGATCTACATGCCGATCTATGAAAGAAAAAGTAATACTAATTATTTAGATGGAAATTGTCCACATCTTTTTCTTATATGTGGATATATGAGCTGATCTACGGAAGAAAAATTAATCATTACTATTTTTAAAAAACTAATTTTTTAAGAAAAAGCAGTAATAATTATTTAAGAAAAAATAATGATAATAAGTTAGGAAAAAACATTCATGATTATTTAAATTAAATATAGCCATGCATTTTTCTTACACGTAGCTTTACTCTCCGATCTACGAATGAAAAAAAATCAAAATTATTTAGATAAAAGTGTCCATATTTTTTTCCCTTATATCCGGATTAATGTGCTGATCTATGAAAGAAAAAAACATTCATAACTATTTAAGAAAAACAATCATAATAGTTTAAGAACAAACAAATAATTATTTAAGAATAAACAATGATAATTACTTAAGAAAAAATCCTTATGATAATTTAAATTGAATATGTCCATGTTTTCTTTTTATATGTGGATTTACGCTCAAATCTACGAAAAAATAAAACAATCATTATTTAAATGGAAAGTGTCCATGTTTTTTTGTTTTTTTGTGTGTTTTTTGTTTTTTTTTCATATACGTATGTTAATCTATAAGCTTATCTACGGAAGAAAATAATTATAATTATTTTAATCGAAAGTATTCATTCATCTATCATGCTTTATCGTCTTCGAAAACAAGTGAGTCCAAATTAAGTGTGATTTAAAAACTAGAAATGTGTATATCCCCCTTTCTCCGCATAAAATTTCGAACCTTCAGTTAGGCCGCGAATGCCTTGAGAGGCACTGAAGAACAATGGTTTCGAAATGTGGGTCTTTGGTCAGGATCTCGCATTTTTACTGAATCTATCATACGAATATGCATTTTGGACAGTTTTAGCCGATCCGAAACTACAGTTGTAATCATAAGACAATATACCAGATTTCATTGATTTAAGTCATTGCGTTTATGAACCGTCGCGTTTACAAGCATGCAAAAGTGCAGATCGACAGATGATAAACCTTTAGACAGATTTGGTTCGAAATTTGATTAGAATCTTTATTTTAGATGCTAAACCTCTGTACCAAATTATATCTACGTAGTTCTTTGCATAGAGTAGATATCATCGAGTTCACTTGAACTCGACATACAGACTTCTTTGAATGGATGCCATTCAAAATTTGATAAAAAAACTCTACAAATTTAATCGTAATTGTAGAAATCAATTTTAGTCCTTTAACTGAAAGTGTTTCTGAGTTATTAAGTCTACACACAGACAGACAGTAGCGATTTTGGCGATTCATTTACAGCATGTTGTTGATAGTATAATCAATCAAAAATCCAAATTTGGGCTTTTGACACGTTTTTCTCAATCTATTGAAATAAAGATTCGATACAAAACTGCACGGGTAGTCAAAATATCCTATACCTAATTTGATATATTTAAGTCATTGCGTTTTTGAATTTTCACGTTTACATGTTTCTAAAAGAACAGACCGCTAGACAGCCAACTTATAGCTTGCTTGTCCTCAAACTTTGACAGGTGTCTAGACTATAAATGATGAATCTGTATACAGAATCTTATCAATCTAGCTCTCTTCGTCTTGTAGTTATGTGTTAACATATATTCGAATAGCCGGACACACGGACTTCATCTCAACAGATTTTACTCAGAATTTGATTGAAATATGAAAATTTGGTGTAAAGACCGTATACCAAATTTCAACAGTCTAGATCAAAGTGTTTTTGTGTTATCTTTGTCAAAGACAGACAGAGAGACATTTTCTAAAAATGTATTTGTCGGCCTCGGGGTGGTCTGAAATACAGAGATCGTCAAAATCTCAAATTCAGATTTTTTTGAAGATTATAATATTTTCTCTACACTTCGTATCGGAAAAGGTAAAATTTGCACCGTTAGTCAGATAAAAATAAAGTCATGCGCATAAACATTACAGTCAGATAAAGAATAAAGTCATGCGCACAAACGTTACATCAGCATTTGCATGCGCATCCTCACGTCTAAATCTGAGGTATTCCTGTAATCGTGATTCGAAAAATATATCTAAGATGAGGGAGGTACTATAAAGAAACATTTCATTCAACATATCTGTGGAAGGCGACGGTTACAGTTAGGATGGTGTTTTATGCGGAGGGGCACGTCCTATCTTGGCCAGCTGAACGACAGACGCTTAAGTCAAAGCACATAACCAAGGTTTATCTTTTAGTCGTGCATGACTGCGGGGGTGGGTGGGAAGGGGATTTAATCCATGGGTGCCACTGCCCTCGTAAAAGTAAATACTTCTGGCTCCTACTATCAGGCTATGATACGTGACCAGCCTTTACAAGCAAAGGGGGAGGAGGGTGGTTAAAAAAAACAGCAGCAACGCAATGGAAGATTTCTCTTCTTTTTTTGTGAAGCCGGTAAGGTGTTTTTCTGAGAGGTTTACCCAGTTTCGAATTTAGAATCTTGTTAAACATTACAGTCGGATACCGGAATTTTGTGTTTGTGTTTCTTTGCAACCTTGTGTCAATAAGTTAAAGTCTGGAGTCTTGAGTGTTTGTTTTATTTTGATTTCCTTTTTTTTTTTTTTCGTATTTATTTTATTTCTCTCGTAAATTTATCACATCAATGGATCACGGAATATAAGTTTTTGTATTTGTTAAATTTTGTCGAACGAAGTCCAACCCTTTCTATTTGTGCAAGCACTCCATTTTGATTCCTTGAACGATTTTTCCGTTTCTAATCAAATGAAGTGCAGTCTATCGGTCTTTACGTTTATTAGTTTGCAGGGCTTAAGAGTGTAGAACAAACATTTTAAAAAATATTTTCGTCCTAATAGTATTTATTTACTTTTCCTGTTTTAGATTTGATAGTTAAATTGCAGTTTAATGCAGTTCCAATTTTTATTCTTTAATGGTTAAATTTAAACTTAATATAAATGTAAAGCAACATTTTTAAAGCAGATATTTTTGTTCTTTTGGAAATGATTTGGAATGAAACTTATTTCTTGAAAAATATTTAATGAGTGTGTATGCTTTGTTTGCTAATAAATCTACAAACACTGGATATGCACTTTTATTTAATTTGATGTTGTGATTAAATGTTTTTATTTCTGTTTCATTTTATTACCTGTTGTAGAGGGACAAGACACGTTAACTTCAATGAGGCAAATGAAAACAATAAACGAGTTTCAGGAGCAGTTATTTAATTATTTTCTAAGTTCAACATTCACGACAAAACAAAAACGAACACGAAAATACATGGCACTCACTTAGAATACCATCAAATAATGACCCCTTCCTCCCAAGGAGGATCATGGGAAATATACCTTGATATTAATAAGGTAACGCCATCTGCTGTATCAAAAGAGAAGGTAGTAGTGTTATGTAACCGCTACACTGTTTCTTTTCTACATTTTCATTGAAAAGCATAGTTAATAATAATTTCATATATAGTTAATTCCTATAAAACATTGGAAATTTAACATAATGAAAAATTGTATTATATATGGCTTGCAATATCAGAAGAATTAATTCAAGTCGAATCATGACTCTGATTTGAAATTGAGTCTGTTGTTTGTGACATGTTAGTTTTCACATTCTCGTAAACGAAATATACAAAGAGAAAGTATTATAATTATCAAAAAAAATCTTGAGAATTTGATGAGTTTAAATGCTTCAGACCTCTCTGAGTCCAAAAAACATATTCTTGCAATTATATATGTCTGTATATTTACATACTTATTCGACTATTATTGCTTGAGGCTTCTGAACAGCATATACTGTTTTCTTCACGATAAAGTTTATTTGATATTGTTACATGTTAATCATATATTAAAAATTTTCATTTCTTTCACAGTTATTATTTTTATTCTGTCCATTACTTTGTTCACACATTGATAGTTACAATTGATTTAAAAATGCTCTTTAATCGATCTCAGAGAAATATAAATTTTGCAAATTATAAAAATCTTGTTGTCGAAGGGTTTAACAACTAGAGTTTTTTACTTTCTAATATACTAAGTATATGAAGAGATAGTATTTTAAACTTGAAAAAATTCAAATTTGAGATTTTAACAATTCTTCAAATTGCAAATCTCCCTGAATCTGATAAAATATATTTTTGGAATTATGTCTGTCTGTCTGTTTAAGAACACGGTAATTCAAAATTGCTTTGAGTTCGCCATATGAAAGTTAGTAGATAGATTTACCACCAAATTTGTAGATTCCTTTGAAATTTTGAACAGAATCCATTGTCTGCCCGGCTATGTGAATATATGTTATTTACATAATAAAGAGAGCTAGATGGATTAAAATTGGTACTTACATTTCACATGTAAATATACATATATGTATTAAATATATATTAAATATGTATTAAATTTGAATTATTGTATATATGTATTAAATTTGAATTAATGTATATATATGTATTAAATTTGCATGTATATATTAAATTTGAACTCAAATTTGTCAAGCAGTTGACCGTCTGTCGGTCTGTACATTAGTAAGCTGGTAAACGCGGTAACCCCAAAACGCGAAGACTTAAATATAGGAAATTTGGTATTTTATTTTTGTACAATTGCAGTTCTATGTCAAATTTTAGTTTTATTCGAACGGAAAATGACGCCCAAATACGCATTCAGTCTCTTAAATATTTACCATATTTCAGCGATAAATAGTCAAAGAAATTTCCAAAAATAGTTCATTTGTAAGCTTTTTTATAAATATTAATGGCCAATTAATATATACAAGTACATTTATCAAAGAAAATATGGCAAAGTTTCGAAGAGACCACACTCGCTGTTTTACATTTTCCTATGAGGCAAAGTAAAAAAAAATTTCACAAAAAAATCGCTAAAAAAATAAAACAGCTTTATATGCAACTCACAGTGCTTATATTTTTTCGAATTCTGCAACAAGTTTATTAAAATCTCTTTTTTAACCGAACCATAGATGACTTGCCCCAAAAGTCAGAAATGACTAATATCTAAGGATATGACAAATCTATCTGTTCCAAACTACTCTCGAGTTAACTAATGGCGAGAAAATATTGAGAGCCACGAAAGCGTGCGGTATACTAGATGACCGGGCAGACGTGCTCTTGGCAAGTTTCCCCTCCTTCAAGAATTCTTTGATGAAGGGGTGAGACGATGCGGGACTAAATCCCAAGTGACACACTTTCGATTTCCCCCGATTCGTCTCCAGAGCAGAAAATCAGTTGAGATGTGACTTATCTCTGGTTCTCTGTCTTATAAATCTCAGCGCAGTCGCATCATCCATTTTTATCTCTGGAGATGAAGAAGAAATGGTGGAAAATCGTCTGCCAACGGGTGTCTCAATTTGTATCTTTAAGTATCAATGGATTACTTAGTATTTTTCTCTATTCTGCAGTCTTATAAGAAGAGAATGTTTAGTTGCAATTTTTTTTTCGTTCATTTAATTAGATAGCATCTTTGGTTTTGGAACTGTTCTTTTACTTATTCATTTAAGAATCCATAAAATGTTTCAGATATTTATTAATTATATAGAACTAGCCCCTTTCATTGATTAGCTGTCCGACCATCGTCATTAATAGCAAAAATGAGGAAGTAATGGTCGAAAATCATCTATCTCAGTTAGTATCTTTAAGTATCAATGGATTAGTAAGTATTTTCTGCCTTAGAAGTTATAAGAAGAGAACTTTTAGTTTTAATTTTTTTAAACCTCTTAACAGTTTTTAAATTAATTAATTAGATATCCTCCGTTTTGGAAAAGTGATCTTTTAATAATTCTTTTAAGAATCCATAGAATACTTGAGACATTTATAGATTATGCGCAGCTAGCCGTTGTCGGTGACTAATCATTCGACCATCGTATTAATAGCATTAATTTAGTAATTAAATCAATTTTTATGTGTCACATTTTATTACATCAAATGGTAGTACGATTTTAAAATTCCCTTTCATATTAAATTGATTCACAAACTACACAATATGGTGAAATCAAAGCTATTCAAAGTAGCAAAATAGTTCCTGTTTTTGAGACTGGGAGCTATGTGAAGTGGTGAAATCGGTCTTGGTATCGTGGTTGCGAGCTATGTGAGATGACGAAATCGAACTATGTGAAGCATTGTTGAGACTGGATGCTAGCTATGTGAAGTGGCGAAATCGGTCCTACTGTTGAGGCTAGGAGCTTTGTAAAAGTTTTATTTTGCGATATTTCTCGAAAATAAAGATAAAAAAGGCGACGACTGTTGCTATGACAATAAATGTTGTTGCATCTAGATCTCCTAAACTTTCAAATGTAATAAAAATTTATGAAATTAACACAATGATTGAGCCGATGATTGTAGTGATTATTTCCCATAGAGAATTTGCTGCAAAATAGAGTTTTTGAAATTTATCTCAAAGAGGAAGATAATTAATAATCATAGCTATGAGGTATAAAAAGGTATAATGAAGTATAAAAAGTCTATTGACATGAAATAAAAGCTAATGAAATCAGACGAATGGCTGTAGCTAAAGAATTGGTTCTTTTTCTTTTCTAATTATTTTAAATATATGATTTTTTTATTGAATTATAGCTTCTATGAGGGATTTATATGAGGGAGACTATAGTTTTATGACCATATGACTCACGAGTATGGGTATAAGGAGTTAGACAGACAGACAAATAGACAGAATTATCTCCAAAAATGCACACTACAGAAAAAGCTCAAATTATAGAGAGCACTACAAAATGAACAACAATCATACGGAAGCAAACAAGGCTGTAAATAGTTTATGACAAAACCTTCATAATTTATTTTAGGTACTTAATAAAAATGTAGAGTGAATCTAAAATCATTAAAATTGAAAGTAAATTTAATATCACACGGAAGCAAACAAGGCTGTAAATAGTTTAGGACAAGACCTTCATAATTTATTTTAGGTACTTAATAAAAGTGTAGAGTGAATCTAAAATCATTAAAATTGTAAGTAAATTTAAAAAACTAAATACATTTAATCTTAAAAACATTGAAAAGGCAATATGAAGTTAAAAGTTGAATAAAGTCAATTTTAAAAAAATTAAAATTTCAAAAACCGAGTAAAATCAATAACAATATTTTTTTAAAAATCATTTGAAGTTTAAAAGTAGAGTGTATTCAATAATATAAACGTTTAAAAACACATTAGAAATTTAATAGTTGTAAACAGTTGAATTTGAAAACAACATATTAAAAATATTGAGTTTTCTCCTGAAAAATTCGTTGAATATTCTATAAAATATATGTAATAAAAAATATATAAATTAAATTAAATTTTGCAAACACATTCTCGAATAATCGAATGGTTGGTTTAGCAAAGAATATTGAGCTTAGTTTACTTTTTAATACATAGAAACGCTTTTTCTAGACTTCAAAGAAATTTAAAACGTGAAAATTCTTTAAAATATTGAAATAGAAATTTTGAGACAGAACTGTCTCAATGTTAGATTCAGAAAGGCAATACTATCTCTTTGAACATTTCGTAAAGCAGAAAGTAAAAAAAATGATATAACACACAGAATGGAACCGGACCGAGCACAGAGGCACCATTTAATGACTGTCTATTGATAAATGACTTATCACGTACAGAATCCCCACAATTTCATTTCACACACTTAACTACACCATTAAACAGCTCCGTTAAAACTGCTCTTAAGTGCAATTCACAACTAAATTAACGGATCTAGATACCTATCAGTAAATCTTTAACAACCCCCCTTCAAACTTTTTTCTCCAAAGCAGCCCTCACGAAAGTCGGGAATTTAATCCACCTTGCTCGAAAAATTACCCTCACTCGTGGGGTAATAAATCTACGAATGCTCACTTCCCGACACGTATTATTGCTGGGAGTAATTGCCGCGTAAGTGTTCGAGTATTTATTGATCTTATTGCGTGTGTGTATTTATTACAAGGTATGAATCTTAACTAAAGCGGGGGCAACTTTCGATATCTTAAAAACGGGAAGTTGCCGCCATTTATCTTGCAAGATTTCGTGCCCATGTTTCAAAGAGATTTGAACGGGGCGAGCCAGAAGACCATTTTTTTTTCTTCTTTCTACTCTGTTATGCACCTTATTTATTTGAAAAACTAAGTCTGCATCATTGAAATTCATAAGTAAGTAACCCTCCCTCTCGGCTTAGAAGTTATCTTTATGACTTTTTATTGATTTTTTTTCTGCGAAGTTTTTTAGCGAAAGCGAAAGATGAGGACCTCATCTCCGTATTTTATTAAAATCGACAGAGGCGGCCTCAGTTTTAATCGTAATCTGCTGTACTTTCTTTAGGCCACGAAATAAAGTGTTTTATAAGAATTTTTTGTTTTGTTTTGTTTTCGTTTTGGTTATGTAAGAGATGAGGGTTTAGAAGGGTATGCTAAAGAAATGTGATTGGATTTTTAATCGAGAAAATTGCTCTTTTTTTATTTCGTTAATAGAGTTTTTCTTTATTTATTTTTGCATTGAAGTGTTGGTCGGTTCGTTACATGTTCGTTTTTTTTTTTTTTTTATTACTTTTTGTTACTTCGCGTTCTTGTCAAGAGACTTTTAAAATGTATCTGTATCATATAGTTCACTGTTCATAAATGTCTTCAATAATACATTTTCAATATTCCTCAATTAAATAAAATTCAGTGATTTTCATTTTGTATCTTATGGAACGATATAAGTATAAGATGTAAAATTAATACGAGCTTCCAGATTGTGTTTGTCGTGTCAATTATATATTAAAACCCGCTCAAAATTTTATAAAACGATTATTGTAGATGAAAACGAGATGGATTTTAATAAACTTATTTTATGTTATAAGAACATTTCATACTTTTTGATATGATATTCAATCACACTGAAGTAAAACTGATAATAGAAATTCGATTTATTATGCTTAAATTATCTGCATTTAAATCTGAATTCTATACCACATCTATAAAATGTAAGTGATATAAAAAATGTTAAGTACAATAGTAAATAGGGTGTAATATTATCAACAAATCATGAGGGAGGGATGATGTTCAAATCATTAATTGACTGAAGAAATAAATGCCTCGTCTTCTTTTTTTTTTTTTTCATATATTTGTATTATTGTGTTTTTGTGAATTTATTTTCCACTAACCTGTATTGTATGCTGTAATTATCTCTTATTTCCTTTTACCTATAAACTTTCACTGATAAACATCAATCTGTTACAGTTGCCATCTGTAAATGGCCTTCTGGAACACCCAGTATATTATACAAAATAAAACTATAACTTATACATTTAAAGTGTATCAAAATTGAGCTTTTGAATTATAAGCATCGCATGTTTTTATTAATACAATCAAGTTATTTTTAGTTTGTGTCCTATCAAGCCCGTATTATAAACTGTATGACATATATCATTTTCTTTTACTGACAAACCGTTCCCTGCCATATTCCCTGTCGCTATTTGTAAATGAACTTTTGGAACACCCTGTACATTTAAAAAAGTAAAATTGACATTAACAAGGGAATAATTTTATTTTAACGTGACAGTTTTGTAAAGAGTGAATATGAAAAGCATAAAGAAATAACTTTAAAAAAAATCTGGAAGCAAATAAAACGTTTTGAAAAATTTTTTTCGTGTTATCATTATTTAAAATATTAATGAGTTCAGTATTAATCGAATTTAAAGCCCTAGTATAGTTCAAGCCGGATTTAGTTAATTTAAATTGTATAAAAATAATTATTTATTTTATAACTATGTATTCACAGATTTATATCTAGTTCTTTATTTTAATGCATCTGTATTTCATTTCTTTTTTTTTTTTCCATTTTGCGCCTCAATTAAAATAAAATATAGCATAAAAATAATAAACAGCAATTCTTTATTAAGAAAAATGTTATTTTTATTTATTTTTCAGCTTATTTTTCTTCTTAATTTGGTTTTAGAAAGTGTTTTAATTACTTAAGTAAAAAAAAAACACTGCTTTTTAGTAAATATTTAGTTAACGAAACATTTTTTATTAAAAAAAAGATATGTGTTTTAAATAAATTTAGCGTTTCTTTATTATTTATTTCATTCATTGTTTTTTTTTTCAGGTAAGAAACAGAATTTAATACTCATTGAAATTATGCACCAGGTAAGGATACAGTCTTTGCAACATTTTCGATTCATTATAAGTTTATTTATTAAAACCCAGTAATCTGTGTCACGGCTTGGGAACTTTTCAAATAATCTTTCCAATTAGCGGCGAGCGTGGTAAAAAAAAAAAAATATTTTAAAACTAAATCCCTTTTTGAATAAACGAACTGAAAAATTCTACAATCTTAAATCTGAAAAAGCAATCCGAATAAAATAAAACTTTAGCTTTCTGATTAAAGTGGGAAATCTAAGAAACTAATTAAAATTATTCTCACCGCAGTAATTAGCGTTTGTTTTTCTTGTTCGTTCTTTATAAGTGTAATAAGTTTTCCCAATGGCTTGACACCGGATTACATGTCAATAAAAAACGATTGCAAAATCTTTAAAATAGTAATTAATGATTGTATTGATGTGCGATTTGCATTTTATTTAAAATGCTGGTAGAATGTTAACTTTTTCTTCACAAGCTTCGGCGTTTGTTTTAATAAAGTACATAAAACATTTATATGAATTTATTTTGAAATGATATTTGCATTTTTTACTATTTTTTAATGAAATAATTTTTTTATAATTCAGATTGCTAAAACTTAAAAGAAGTAAACATTTTTCAAAATGCGATGAAATTTAATTTTGTCTATTTTTCTTTGCGACCTTCTAATATGATTAAAATATTATACATTATTAATTTTTTTTACCTTTATAATTTTATCTTATAATCTATAATAGCATTTACATTTTCAAACTTTGAATAATGTAAAAAAGTTTTAATTTTATTGAATACATTTAATTATTGATCCAGCCAAAAAAAACTCAATAATATTTATTGATCCGTCCTCTAGAAACTCAATAAAAAATTTTAATTTATAAAATATAATTTAATTAATTTGATGTTTTACAAATTCTTCAAGATACTCAATAAAAATATTTTAATTTATAAAATGTAATTTAACAAATTTGATGGTTTAAAAATACAAAAACAAATATTATAAAACCATTATTATTTTTTAGTATGAATTGAAATTATATTTAAAAATTTTTAGTGGTCATAATTGAAATCATATTTTTAAAGAAAATTCACTCCATGTCAATCCATTAAATGCTAAGATGTTCAGATTTGTTTCATTTATTAATATAAAACTAAGCAGTTTCAATATAATTTTTTTTCGTTTGCTTATATAATATCTAAGAATCTATGCAATTATTCATTTTTTTCTAAATTAATTAATATCTTATCTGAAAATCTTCAATTCTTTATCAAAATAAGATATCAGCTCTAGAAAGAGATTTATTCTTTTGTATTTTGTGAAATAGGAAATTTTTCATTTTCTTAAACACGTCTAATCAATCAATTTTTTTTTTTATAAATTGAGAAAAACTGAAAACATGATTAAAAAGAATTCAAAAAACCCAAGTGAAAGTCTATTTATGCCAATTTATCTTTTAAGAAGACATCAATGAATAAAATATCCAAGAAAAACTGAAAACATGATTAAAAAGAATTCAAAAAACCCAAGTGAAAGTCTATTTATGTCAGTTTATCTTTTAAGAAGACATCAATGAATAAAATATCCAAGTTAATTTAAAACTTTTTTATTTTAAATTTTATGAGCGCTGGTTATTATACTCAAATTCTAAGAATATTTAATCACAGTTTACTGACGTTTAACTCCAAGAACACTATTTGGTTGCAAGATTGTTTTGATTTTAATTCAAAATTTTACAAAACTGGTTAATTTAGAAGTAATTAATGAAATTAAAATACTGTTTAATTTCTTAAACAAAAAATTGCCAGCTGTTTCCTTACCATTAAAAGAATTAATTAAGAGAAAATTTTTTATTACCTATTTAAGCAATAGGTTTTTCTTTTTGAAATAATAGCAATCCATTAAATCTGCAGATAATTATATAATATAAATGGTCTAGCCGCCTTTGGCGACCAGCGTGTTTGCCTAGAATGACTTCTTACGTTATAGTACGGAATATATGAAATGCATTTTATTAATTATTTTTTCTTATTTAATACTACTGAAAAACATGAATTTATTTGAACCTATCTACTATAAATTATTGCGAGTGCGATTTAATAGTTGTATGAATTGGGAATTAAAAGCGAAACTAAAAAGCCTACTTGAAGATGATGTCCAAAAGATGATTTCCAGACTTTTTTTAAATCCTAATTTTAACTTTTGTAAATGCATGCGCTTGAATATTTTGATGGATCAATTTAATTTTCATCATAAGATTAGAAACATTTTTAAAATTGTATATCAATTTTAAATTCTCAAAAAATATTAAAAGTCATACATAAGGGAAATCGACATTATTACAAAGATAACTTTTTGAGTTCTAATATAATGCAAAAACAATTTTTGTGAGATAATAGTTTCGGAATATATAATCATTATTTTCCATAGGTAAGTCATAGCGATTTCTAATATGTCAAGCCCATTTCCGGTCTCTATTAAACGTTCTGTTTGAAGATTATTTCTTGATTTCTTTCACAACTCTTTTCCACTGATTAAATGGAGATTTTATTGACACGGCGAGAATTAAAACGCAATTAGAAATGCTCTAGTCCTCGCCAGAGTAGTTTTAATAATATTTTGGAGCTGCATATATAAGCAAACTTTAAATTAAGTGCAACTGTTTCACGTTGCAGTAAAGTAGTCTATAATGTTCGTCCAGAAATTTGTTTGCATTTCAATGTTGCAATTCGACGATAAATAATAAGATCAATTTGTGTACCAAGTAGCGTTTTATATAATGGATACATGTAACTTTGATAACATTTCGCATTTTGTTATCTAATGCAATTGTTGAATATTGAGGACTTAGGCTTCCTTAGACATGAAAGATGACACTTAAAATTTGTGGTGAAACATATTCATGTCTTTATGTTATCTAAGAATCCAAATTTTTTTAGTCTTCAATCATTCAAATACTCTTAAAACATTTAAAATTATATCTTCCTTTTGCAATCAATGATGTCAATTTTATTGAAAGGTAATTTTTTCTATAAATTTTACAATTGTTTTAATTGGGTTTTTTTTTCACAAAAATAAATGCATTTAACATTTTCAATTTTTTATTTGTGGAGTGTGACATAATTTTCAGTAAATTCCGGTTGATATTTTCAAAATTATTCATTTGCTTATTTAAGTTCTCGACTACGGGGAGGGGGGACTTAAGAAACTAGAGAATTAATTTTTCAGAGGAATATTGCATTAGCTCCATTTACTCACAATTCAGAATAGCTCTATTTACTCACAAATTCGGAATTTTCCTGCTGGCTCGCAACAATTCCTCATTGTGGAATTCCTGAAAATATTTTTTTTTTCCTTCCTGCTACTTGATCTTTACTTATTGCTTATTCTTCCTTCCATTGTTTTGTTTTTTTATTATATTTTTTCCCTTCTTTATACCGGATTTTAGATTCTTCTATGACAGGTCAAAGCCTTGACTTGACGCTGATTCCGAATTCTTTTTCTTGTCGTGGCTTTTTGAAAAGCCTTTCGCAAGACGACAAGAAAAGAAAAAAAATAATCATAAAACAGAAATATGAAAGGAAAAAAAAATCCCATCCAGCGAAAAGCAGGTAAATACGACAGCTTAAGTAGAAGGAGAGGTGGGGGGAGATGATGGGGGTAAGTCAAGATTATAAGGAACTGTTATCTGCTTTTTAGGCTTATTATTATTATTATTTTAGTTTTTTTTTTACAGATCTGATTCGCTTAACTTGCTTCCTTCTGATTTAGAACTTTTTTTTTTACCTACTTTTAAAAAGATTTCTTGCTCTTGGTTTGAGATTTTCTTAAGATTGATCTGAATGGTCCACTTTTGAGGGAAATAATTTTTTATGTATTAATATTGATATTTTTATACATTGTGAGATGAAACAATGGAACTTTAGATTAAAACTCGGGAAATGTTTAAAAAAATGGATAAAACACTGATTGAAATTTTATGTTTTGTTTATACGAAATATTAACAAATAAGTAAATTTTAAAGTACTCTTTATTTAATGTGCTACAAACAACAGATACCTAAAAAAATCAGTTGCGTTCTGATTATTTATTTCCTGTTATCTAAATAATGTTTCGAAATCAACTGAAAGAAGAATGAAAAGAATCAATGCATTTTTTAATCAAAATGAGAGTTCTTTTGCTATTGTTATTTTTAATTTTAAAAATAATCTTAAATTTCCTTTCTTATCATTATTTTATTCAGGGGGTATTGGGGATGGGACAAACAAATGAAAATTCGAAATGATGAATTGGTTTCAAAAATAAACGCTAAAATTCCAAGACATTTTCAATTAATTTAAAAAAATTCTTTCTTCTCCACATGAAAAATGATTAATTTTTATAATAAAAATAAGGAATTCTTTTATTTTAAGAAGGAAAGAAATCCGAATATAAATTGAAGCAAAAAAAAATGATCTGAAATATTATGTATTTTTCTTGATGCGAAATAAATGTTCAATGTAAGATTATTTGTAGAAAAAAATCCAGGATCATTCAGAATATATTTAATAGAAAAATACATAATTGCACTTCAATGTAAGTAATATATACTTAATTCATGGAACAATAATTCGAATATTTATCAACATAAAATATGATATTTTATATTTGGTACATGGAATTATTATTTGATTACTTTACAGGAGATACTTTATTCTTGATTGTAGAGTTATAGCTTGAATAATTTGTAATATTAATTTCATACTTTATGCTTAGTACGTGTATGTATAGTTTGAATAATTTGTAATACAAATTTAATTTTTTATACATATGTCCCTGGAACTATAATTCGAACTTTTCGCTGTGTAAATTCAATACTTAACGCTTGGTACATGGAACTATAATTAATATATTTTGTAAAATAATAATTTATTTTTGGATACCTGAAACTTTAAATCGACTACTTAATGCCCGGAACTTAGAAATATAATTAAAAAACAACTCATCTTGTATGATTTGAGATTTTAAAAATAGTACTTCAAAATTAGAAAAGAAAAATTTCTTTAGATTTTAAATTTTTGTAATAATTTAAGTTCACTCCTGAAGTCACTTATTCTATCATTAAGTCATGTAAATAAGGGAAAAGTAATAAAGCTCAAAGTAAAAGGTGCAAAAAGACATTATAGACATAATATATACGAGAAACTGATAGTGTCCGTTTTGTAGAATAATAATTAATACGAGTGATATTTTTTCCTGCCTGCATCTCATATTTTCTTTTTAT
>JAPMOR010070755.1:415699-429281 GCA_026543865.1 Argiope aurantia
TATATATATATATATATATACAGATTTAAATTGATTAAATTCAATGAGAAAAAATTTATTTCTTTTTTGCACAATGTATTTATTATGAGAGTGAGCTTTATCAACAAGAATATGATTTAAAACGATGTACAAATAACTATCACTATATATAATATTACATGTAGTTTTCATTTAATTTTTTGCTTAGTTGAGGTATATGGCTCCAAATAACATTAACTTTTGCGAAATATAATTTTTTAAGTGACTTTTTTTCATTAAATGCAAATACACATGCACTTCTTGTATAAACTTACAAGAAATTAATATTGCACATATTTGATGATAAAAGAAAAAAGTTAGTTGAATTAAGATAATAAATTTTAATTCATATCAATTGAAATTACTTAAAATTGAAGGAAACACAACCATGTTATTATTCCTAAAGAATATGAATACATATGAATCAAACTTCATGTTAAATGCCATTTTTCATACCCATTTGCTAAATGTTTCTAACCAATTCACTTCCACTTCAAGCTGAAGAATGGGTTAAATGAGGATGATTTTCCTTTATTATGTTTTTAATATACAATGCAGTCAATAAAAAACAAACCTATGAAAATGTATCACCATTGCGTTAATTGTTTGAAAATTATGCTATTTCAAACATATATACACATACATTGAGTTGTGTATATTGAGATTTCCTCTCTCTCTCTCTCTCTCTCTCTCTCTATATATATATATATATATATATATATATATAACGCTAAATTAGGTAGCAGAAATCGCTTATTACTTATAGTCAAATATAAAAGTCAAAGGCAACAGTCAAACAAACCATCATACAAATTTCAGGCTACTCATTGAACATTTTTATACCTGCAGTGAATTCAACGCTACTCTTAACTAATTAACAAAATATTGCTTAAAATGTTTTGAACATGTAAAGATATAAAGATATAAAAGAAATCCAACAATTATCTTACAAAAATAGCCTTTGTATTATCTTAAGACTCAAACATTTACCTTTTTAATGATATCAATTTCATTTCCTGTGAATTTTGCCTCTTATTTTTAATTCAGTGTGAGACATTATGTATAACAATGTTTTTAAATGCCATCATAAAATTCAAACTCATCTATCAAAAATGTTCAGTCACGTATTTTTACCAGCCATTAATTCCGTAGTAGGATTTTCACTTCCACTTCGTAATATATAAGCTTTTTAATTTGCAATATACTGTTCTAAATCAATTCTGTTTTTTAGTCACATGGAATAACAAGGTAGAATGCTTTTTAAATACGCTCCATATTTCTCATTTAGTAACCTAAAGATTCTATAATATGGACGAATAAACTGGTTGCCAAGGGCGGTTAATTCAAATTGACAGGATACGGTCTTTGATTTTAAATCTATGTTCATAAAGAACCTTGAAAATGTAAATTAAGATTTGAATGCGGAATCAAATTTCACGTATGATTTTACGAGTGCAACGAGGGATCTCCCTTACGGAAGACTGAACATTTTCTTTTGATATTTATCTTTCTGCAGATTACCAGATTTACATCAATTACTGTCAAAATTTTGAAATCTGATTGAAACGAACTTGATTCAAGGACCCCATTTCTCCTCTTTGAAAATTGCTACGATTTCATTTCCCTCATTAAAATTCAAACATTCCAAAACAGCTTGGATTTCCTTTTCGGACGTTTTACATTCCATCGAAATTCATATAATCCATCGGAATGAAATAAAAACACCACCACAGCACTTTGCCTTGATTTTGAAAAATGCATAAAGCGAGAAGGATTTCACCTCATTGTAGCCTTTGCTTTTGTTAAGAATTCCCTGTGAAACCATTCGTCATAGGTTTTACTTGAAAACAGTCAATTCCAGATCGGGGTCTCCCGCCTCTATCTTAGATTGCCACCTAAACACCGGTTTTTATACTCCTTGGAGAAATATTTGGCGAATTTTAAAATTCCACACTTATCGATCTGGCGCAAGCCCTTAATCCAATTTGACTTCCCCAGTATATGCCACGAATAAAATATCGCCATATTCAATGAAACCCTTCTTTTCACTTATAAACATCCCTTGACGTCAGTTGGCGACTTTTTTTTATTTTCTCCCCTTCTTTATAACTTTCTTTGTGTTCTGATTTTACATTCATTCCCGCAAATGCAATAAAAGTGTCACGCCAGATATTTTTTCGCCAAGAATATTTATGACTTGCTTTTTCTTTTTAACCCCTGTCGATATTCCAATCGCAGCCAAACATCCCAACCAGAACTCCATCGAGAGGAATCGAATAGTCTTGGAATAGGTTATTCGATCTTCGAGAAAGCGGGCCCGTGGGACGTAACGACCCCTTAACGGGCATTCATTTGAATAGTTTGCTTCATCCGTTATCTTTCGCCAACGGTCTTCTTCTCCGATACGTTTACCCTTTTCTCGTTTGCTTTTTGGTGAGATACTCCATCGTCCAGGTGATTTTGGCAAGGTTTCTTCGATTTTGGGGAAGGACAGGTATTTGCATTTATATTACGTCTATTTAAAGGGAGGCACGAAAAATGAGAACAGACGCTCGTGTGAGAGAAAATTCGCATTTCCGTGAACAGGATGAAACGATTACGTCCTGTAATGATGCGATTTCAAGTAAGGCTTCAATTCAAAAATGATAGCATTTGCGATTTTCGCTTTGCCGCTGACTGGATTTTCATTGTGAATTCCGAAATCTCTCTTTTTATTCTCAACTTCTGGGAAAGGAACGCAATAATTGATCTGATATCTTTACATTTTTTATATTCACAGACACAGACTATATGTGCAGTAATTAATGGACTTCTACTGCAAATAATACCTGAAGGCAAATACCATTAATCGTACATATGAACGGATCTCTTGATTATTAGGGCACCCAAAACATGAGAGTTTTTTCCACATATAACGACTGTAAGATGTGATGCTGTCTATTACTGATTTGGGATATTGCTGATAGAATACTCAAGATTGTTCCCACCAAAGACCACACGTGTAAAATGATATAATAATGTTTGCTTATGCGCATCTGTGCAGATTTCCAACCAAAGAGAGTGGTTAAAAATGCGATAATAGGGCCTGCTTATGCAAATATCTTAATGTTATTAACAGGATGTCCGGGAAGTAATAATGTTTACCATAAGTTTCGACATAAATGAGATCATGGTGCCTGCTTTTTCAGATCAGTTGTTCTTATTAATGGGATATCTAAAAAGTAATAATTGACCACAGATAATGACTGTAAGATGAGATAATGATTTTTGCTTCCACAAATGTTTTTGTTGCTGTTGTTTCTAATGACACTTGTCATAGGCAAGCCCACTGACATTAGAAGTCAGTTCTACAGATATATTATTGATTATTAAGAGGGCACTCAAGGGGTGTAGATTTCCTAACAAAAAGAATGGTTAGAAATGGTTTGTGCTTGTTTATATAAATATATTATGGTTATTAAGAGGATACCCAAAAAGTAATATACCCCCACAAGAAGTGATATAAAATTATATGATAGTGCCTGTTTATGCATATCTGTTGTTGCTTAGGGCTGTTGAGTGAATGCTCAAGATTGTTCCCCACCGCAGACTGTCACTGTAAAATGAGATAATAGTGCCTGCTTATATAAATCTTTTATTATTATTAACTGGATACTCAAAGAGTAATAGTGTCACCACAGTTACCAGTATAAAATGACATGATAGTGCCTGCTTATCCAAATCCGTTGCTCTTATTTATAAGATTCCTAATAAGTAATAATTGACCACCACAGATAATAACTGTAAGATCAGATAACTATCCAAGCTTTCACAGTTGTATTATTGATTATTAACAGGGTACTCAAGATTTGTAAACTTCCAACTAAAAAGAAATGTGATAATAGTGCCTGCTTTTACAAATATTGTTATTAACAAAATGCCCAAGAAGTAATAATACCTACCACATGTAGTGATCTTAAATGAGATGATAGTGCCTGCTTCTGCATATCTGTTGCTCTCCTTAATAGTAAAAGAGTGATAACCACTACAGATAATGACTATAAGATGAGATAATGATACCTTCTTCCACAGACATATTATAAATTATCAACAGTGTACTCAAGGAGTGTAGATTTCCAACCAAAGAGAGTAGTTAGAAGGGGGTATAAATGTGACTGCTTCAATAAATCTGTTGAGGATTTTTAATTCGTTTCCCAATGCATGGCATGAAAAATCCTAAAAGTGATAAGATAAATGTAAGAATTTTATGACAATAACAGAGGTTCATCTAGTATGTTAGGACAAGTGCTTCCGAACATGTAATTTCTCTTTGATTGGCGAAAAGCAAAAAGACCATCCATCGAAATATATGGAATAAAACTCCATTAGCTATTTAACGATTAATTAATTTTTTAAATTGTGAAAATAAGGCTTAAATAATTCGTAGTGAATCTTTCAAGTTGCTGTGAACGTTTATATAATCAAAAGTGGAAGATGTGTGTCATCCTTTTCTGTACATTCATTGCTAATAAAACATTCGCAAAGACAGCTTTTTTTCAGTAGCTAATTTATAGCTGAATGAAGTGAAGAACGAACTTCTTATTAGCTGAAATAATCGGCAGTGAACCTTTTGAGTCATCCAGTTTCTGCACATTCATTGCCAATAAAACATTCACAAAGGCAGGGTTTTTTGGGGTTTTCTGCACATTCATAGCCAATAAAACATTAACAAAGGCAGGGTTTTTTGGGGGTGTTTTTCAGTAGTAAGTTTATTATAAATGAATGAAGTGAAGAATATTTCTTATCAGTTGAAACAAATGTTTCTTTTGTATTTTTTAAGAATTTCAACCAATGGAGATATTTCAATATTATATCAGCAAAATGAAAAAAAAATAATAACAATGTTTGTTTGTTTGTTTTTTTTTTTTAAATCACAATACTTTGGTCTTTAAACCCAATTACCTGAACATTTGGATAACCGTTAAGCAAAAAACTTTACAATACCTATTTCAATTTAAAATTAGTAATATCGTATAAAGATCCTTTGTATTTCCTTTTTGGTAATCGTCACAACTTGTCCTCTATCCAAAAAGCCTGTACTTATACTACTATACTCGAGCCACTTGTGTATCCCTTTCCCTGTGAATTCGATAACTTAATAATAATAAGAAATAAATAATAAAAAATGCGTAAAAGCAAGGTGAAAGAAATTTCGAGTGTTATTTTATAATAATTAGAGATTTATACTGAATTTTCAATGAGGAATACTGCAGAGATTTTTACTGAATTTTCATGCACATTCTGTATACATGCACAAATATAAGATTCACCTGTGTTTTCATGCAAGTATCAACACAACAGTTCCAAAAATTACTAATATAAAAGAGATTCTTTATGTGGCTTTGTCATCAAAATTGATAATGCATATTAAATTTTCAATAAGGCTTTCTTCATTGTAATATGAAGCATAAAACGCCACCCATTGGGTTATCTAATTATGTATTCATTAATAACTGTAAAGGTACTTCCATATTTATTATGTACTTAAAATATAATATATTTTCTCCAAAGAAGAGTGATATATGGAGGTTAAGAGCCATCGAATTCAGGCTCTCCGTAAATTCTGCTGCACAGCGACATTATTTTCATATCGATGAAGAACACTTTCACTACATTTCCCCCTATTTTTAATAATCTGTCAAGCTATGATAAAGAATACACGAATTTACTTCTAGCCTTGGCAAATCCTTATAGATCATTTTTCATAAGCAAATATCAAATAATAACCAGTCAGTACTAAAGTTTTGAACCATGGAAGTGAGACAACACGTTCTCTCTGTACTCCCATCCGAAACAGTACGATATAGTTTCCATAGCAACCGCCGCAACGCAGACATTACGGCTGTACGAACTCTCTTGATAGACAGATAGTAATTAACTTTCCGAAGGAGAAACATTTCCCATCCTGCAAGTCATATGGAACTTTTGAAATGGAAAATATTTTATGCATCGATGCGTATATGGAAATGTTTTATTACATTTGAATTATTTTCTTGAATTGAAAACATACGCTAGAAGTATTTTACTGATGCATTAGTTTTAACTCCTAGACATACGAATTTATCTAAATTCATAATTAGAGGATACATTCAGTTATTTGGAACTTCTATTGTTATGTCAGTCCACGTTTGAGCACAAGGGACTTCTAATAAACTTGAGAGAACATTTTTGTCTTTTAAATTAACTGCCACTTTCACTTAATTACGACTTTAAACATCAAACGTTTTACAATTCGATGCAAAAGGCAGTTACCTAATTTTATGTAAAAGAGTTGAAACGATTGGGGAGTTGTTTAATGGAAAGTAGAAAATTAAATTTCGAATAACGCAATATTTTAATTATATGAACTTTAACCATATTACTTTTACTCTAAAAGTGCATGCTTCGGAACTGGGTAAAAATAAATAAATTTAGTTTTTATCTATGTTTTTTTTAAAAAGAAAATTTTATTAGAGCAATGAAAGGTAGAACAGTTTTATTCATTTTAATTATGTTAAACGTTTTAGTTTTGAATGTTTAATTAATTATTATAAATAATATGGAACTAATTACCAATTGAATGATAATTAAATGGTACAAATATCAAAGTAATATATGCCATCAGAAATACACAATTATAGAAAATTTCAGAATTTTAATGCGACAGGAAGTGAAATCAATTGAAAAATACCTTCTTTATAAACATGAAACAAATTAAATCAGATAAAAATTTTAAAACCATTACTTTGGTTGAAAGAATTTTGGCTCCAAGATATAAGTAGTCGCTTTAATATCCGAATCTAAGAAATATCTTTACGTAAATTGGTGTATGGTGAAAGAAATTCTGTTCGTTATAGAATAGAAAACGACTAATGCGGCATTACACATTCGGAGAAATATCTATCGTGTATGCAGCTCTAGGGCATGTCAAATCCATCCATGTCAAGAGCCTTTACTCTTAGTATGGTGCAGAAATTTGAGATTAAGACCCTAGTTCAACGTTTAGCCACTCATTAAAATTCGAGAATCCATACCGCATAACATACAAGAATTCATCAGTATGTAGAGGGACCAGACTCTTTATAACTTCATTATGAGGTAGAAGAAAATAACAGACGAATTTTACGAACAGTTATTTACCACATTTCACAAAACAAAACAAACACGAACATGAAAATATACGACACTCACTTAGAATACAATCTAATAATGACCCCCAAGAAGGCCCTCTCATGTGTAATAGATCTTGATGCTAATAAGATAACGCCATCTGTTGTAACAAAAGAGAAGGTAGTTGAGTTATGTAACAGCTATAAGTATATTTTGTTGAATTTGCTAATCCATCAAAACTGGAGATTTATTTATTTATTTGGTGATTTTAATCCTTTCACTATCTAAACTTCATATTTAAAGATGTATGAATTTAATTTACTAATATTTCATCGCAGATTCAATTAAATTCCTCCCAGAGATCTTACAAGAGATCTGTTCAGAACCGAGAAGAAAAAATATAGATTACTGCAATAACTCATCTCTGCTGAATTAAATATAAATCATCTGCAGAGACATATCACTCGCGATATAAAGCAATACGGTCCATCCAGCAAAAGAATTGTATTCAGAATTCTCGGGAAACAATTCTTTCTTTCAAGTATTGGGGAGAGAAAAGCCGGGAAAAAGATCAAATAATCTCATTGTCGAGGACCTCCTTTCAGGAGTGGTGGAATAAATAACACCCTCAGTCAAAATGAAAAGTCAACATATAAGGATTACTTGATATAAAATTGAAAGCAGAAAGTCTCTTTCCTCGCAAAATATTTCCATCTCTGTTGTATTTTTATGTGTCTAACTCTTGCTTTAGTTAATATATATTTTATTCCATACTAGCGAAATGCAATGTCTTCCTGTCTCATCCTATCTTATAGGAATTTATTCAATATGGTGATAAAAAAAAAACAATATACTGAAATACGTCGATCTTATCTCCAGAAAGCCAAATCAAATCTATGAATTATTTTAATATATTTTTTTTTTCTGAAGGATGTTGATTTTTGCGCGCATATATGTATATTTGTTATATAATGCAAATCCTAAATACCATGCAGCATTTTGTATCTAATTAGATTCATTCCTAATGGTTTTGATTATTTCTGTTAAAAGGGTGGATTCACCGCATTATTCCAACTAGGATTATTTTATTTTTCTCGCATATGAAGTATACAAAGTGATTGTCAAAAACTTAACGAATTGTATTAATCTCCTTGCTTCAGTCCTCTCTGAATCCGAAAAACATATTTTTTTGGAATTAGTGCTGTCTGTCTATGAAAATAATAACTCAAAAACCTTTTATTCTGGATGGATTAATATAATATCTCTATTTCAAATTTGCACATTTCTATCAAAATTTGAGCAATATACATTCAGAGGAAGTTTGACCTAATAACAAAACGAAAAAAAGCTAGATACATATAATTTGTTACATAACTTTAGTTTCTAAAGTGTAAATAGGTGACCAACTTCCAACCTCATCAACAACAACCAACTTCGTCTAAGCGTTGACTTTCTGTTGGTTTGTATTTTCAAAAGCAAGCAAAACTGCAAATGTAATTGATATACATGGAATTTGGTGTGCGTTTTTGTTATTAAAATTGTAGTTCTGTGTGAAATTTCGATTTTAATCGCTATTGGAAAAAAAAGCAAATATCCATATCAAATATCGTATGGTTTATTGGTGCTTGTATAATAACTGTCGAAACAATCGCCAAAGATTGCATGTTAATTGGCTATTTCGTAACTATTGATCACCGATTACATTCGACTCATAATGCACAAATACATTTATACGAGAGTATACGAGAAACCATCCCATTAGTTAGTCATTGATTGCAAAATAATAATTACCGCATCTGGGTATTTGTATCACAAGCATGCAACTCGAAAGTAGATTCTCAAATTTAAGTCCAAAAAGAGAGCTGATTTGGATTTCTCTTCTTTTCTAGATAATGGCTATATTGAGAAATTTTTATATCACCATATCGTTATTCAAAACAGAAAAGGTTATATATTAAATTATCATTTGAATGAAATGAACATCTTGTTACTTCATCGTATCACCAATGAATGCCAAGTTGCCATTGAAAAAAAATGCAAGATGATATTATTGACTTGGTATCCATTATATTGGTATCTCTGCACATTTCAATTAAAAAATCATATTATATTATCAGACAAAATTTCCACTGTAATAAAGAAAGGAATTAACTCATTTTAGTTAGCATTTAACTACGCCATCCCCTCAGGAACTTAAATTCCGCCATCAAAAATGCACAGATGTCAGATCCATATACCTCCAGCATCCTCTTGCAATAAAACCACGGATTAACTCTCACTTTTCAGCTACCCATCCAGAAATATTCTCGCTGTAATCATAAACTGAGAGAGCTGTTTCTTATTTTACCTGCCATTCAATCATATTATTACTAAAGCGAGAACTTACACGAAAGTCGCCATCCAAAATAAGAACAACCATATCCTCTACAACTCCACGCAATAAAAGTACGGATTATTAGAAGAATGCGAAAGTTATTGGCTAAATCCCTGGCTATAAGTTCCAGTACTTAGTTGTAACAAATACTTATAAAACCTATGAGTCTTACTCCCTATTAAACCCTTCGGCTAGTACTATTTCGAGGATTATGTAAGCGCCGGTTCTGAGAGTACAGGTGAAAGCAATATAATACAGCAATAGTTGCCTCTCCATAGCTGCATTTGCAGAGCTATCTGTTATCTCTGCCTTTCTTGTGCCTTGGCCTTTTGCAATCGTAAAATCCAACCCTCGAGTTACAAGCAGTTTAATAAACGCCGATGTGTCCCTAATATCAGTCAAGCCGTCTTGGTACTCTCGTTCCCATCGCCTTTGGTGATGAGGGTGGATCCATAACTCTGGGTCATAAACTAGCTGTGTTTGCCGACGACAAGGGAAGAGTGAGTTGTTTCGTTTCGTCTCTGAACCATAAATTATGTCTCTTTCCTCTCCGTTGTTACAACGGCATTCATTTCTGTGGTTATGGTTCTGGGGTGTAATTAAAATCCTTGGTTCAGAATTCGTCTTTAAAATTCTGGATTTTAAATTTTGGTTTGCTTTGTCATTTATTTAAGAATTGGTATTGTTTACTTGCCATACTTTTGAATTACAATTCTAGGACACAAATACATATTTGAAAAGATCTTTAAATGTGTCTAACGAATTCGGATTTCGTACATAATATTAAAAGAAATGGAAGGATTAAATATGGATTAAAGATGCAAAAGAAAAAATTACATGCAGGAGTTGAAAAAATGTTTTGAAATTAAAACTGTCTTTAGTTTTATGGCCGTTTCTTTTATTGATATAATTTAAAGTATTATTTTTACTAGAGTGAGATGAAGAATTATTCTAAAAGTAACATCTTCCTATAAGTTTAATAAAACAAAATTGAATATTAAACTTATTTTTACAAAATTATGTTGAAGTTCACAAAGAGTAAGAAAATTTACAATTTCAACTATTTCTTAAAAATCAACTGTTAAGAAATAGTTGTTACATATAAAAAACATATCGAGAACTTTATTCAACATAATAATATTACTTTACTATAGAAGTTTCGATAAACTAAGCAAAAATTATTTAAATGCTCATTAATGAATGCACCTCTGGTATTTTGTGGTGTGTGTTTGTTTCATATCCTTCATATCCCACTTAAATTTTTTAATGGAGGCTGGGATAGTCTGGTTGAATGTGCGTTGGATTTGCATCCCTTGGGTTGTGAGTTCGAAGACTCTCCGTGTATGGTAATGGCTGGCGCACGTATAAATCTGTCGTGGCCACAAAGTCCTCCATGTCGAGAGTAATACCACTAGGGTACTGTATCAAAGGTGATCGTTCTCTAGTTCAAATCCAAATTACGATCTGTGGTTGAATGAATGAATTGCATGAATGAAGTCCACCCCGTAAAAAGGGTTGTGACGCCTGAGTAGCTAAAATCGTACTCTTGGCCATAGATGGCGCTACTGGAAAACAAGAGATGTAGAAATTGCGGCTTAATTCGCTAACTTAGTAAAAGTGGGCTTGTCTTTGACAAGTGCCATCAGAAACAACACCAAATCTTTTAATTATAATATGTTTAAATATCATCTCTGAACAAAATAAAATAATATTTCAGTTTTTATGTAATTGTTTTATTAAAAATAAATTGGAAAAATTGACCCGTTCGTAATTTTTTTTTTTCAATTAGAGCTCAGCTTTAAATAAAATCACAATATTTTTTCGATAATTTCATTCGAATCCTTTCAAGGTTAATTTCGATTATGTTGTCGAGTTTAGTATGAAAAAATCAGTTGGATGTTCTTTTATTCATGGAATATGTTATATGTGTTATATGTAAATTACAAAATAGGTTGTGGATAAACTTGATTTTCATCTCACATTATTTTAAAGAAGTATTTATAATATTCGCCTTGCTTTAAAAAATATTCTAAACTTCTTTGGTTACAATGACTTGTCTGTCTGCTATGTGCATCAAACTACTGAAAGTTTTAGTATTTAAATCTGCAATTAAGTTATTTAAAATGAAAAGATGTTCTTGGGAGCACTTGAGTGTCGCAAATACTATTTATGTTATTGTGAGGATT
Organism: Argiope aurantia; assembly: GCA_026543865.1. Taxonomy (NCBI): domain Eukaryota; kingdom Metazoa; phylum Arthropoda; class Arachnida; order Araneae; family Araneidae; genus Argiope; species Argiope aurantia. The sequence goes on from JAPMOR010070755.1 coordinate 427,406, forward strand.
GAAATAATAATAAATATTCAAAAATTGATTGCGTCATCTAATTGTGAACTTAAATAAATTTGTAAATCAGAAGGTTAATATATAGAATTACGCAATATTTTACATCAGTTATAAAAGAACGAAGAACACTACTGTCATGTCTTTAACTTCCACGTAACTGTTCCGAGCCCATGGCAAAAAATAAATGAAGTAAAGATAGATTAACTCTTTCGAGAACCAGTGAGTGTTTTGTCGAATACCTTGACACAAGTAATGACTTTTCTTGGCAAAACCAGGTTATTATAATTTAACAATTAAATGTACAATCTATTTACATATATACAATAAAATGCGAATTTAAACTTAAGTTTATTTCTTAGAATTCCTATCAACAAGCGTCTTTCTTTTTTTCATCTCATTTTTGCCATGAAACCGGAACAGCTACCTGAAGGTTAGAGGCATGACACTTACTCAATAGCAATGCATTTTATTCTTAAAAAATTAGATCAGTACATCTGACGAAAATACAATTTTTTAGCCGAGGTTCCTGTTTCAAACTCGTAATTTTATTCAAATTATTATAAAATTTTATCAGTGCATTGTTTAATTCTTGATTTTCAATGTATATTACATATTTTTAAGCAATATTTCACGAAATGAGTGAGATTTTTTATGTAAACATTAGAATAAATAAATATTTATGGGGCTTGTTTGTTTTTTGCAATAAAATAAATCTAAACATCATAGCATTTTCGCATACCATCGATTTAATTTACGGTTGATAGAAACCGATTAATTCAAACTAAACCGGTTTTTCTAAGTTGCATTCGTCTATTATCCAAATTCGACTTAACATTCTTGTTCTCGATATACTAAACACAAAATTTCAAAATAAATAAATAAAATTAAATTGGTTTTTTAAGCTATATTCATCGATTATCCAGATTCGACTTCTCATTCTTGTTCTCGATATATTTGACACAAAACTACGCTAGACTCCAGAAAGAATCTCACAGCAATATTTATCCACCAATCTAAAGATTGTTCTCCCAGAGCACGTACTCTAAACTTCCTGCCATGAGAGACATTTTTTTAACACCGGAAGCGTGATCCTAAAGTGAAAAGTTTGTGAGTTACGCGTGTACGCTAGTCTAAAATCACGAAAGCATGTCCGCAGTGATATATTCGGTAACCCGATAAAACCAACCCACCAATGGGACCTCGTGTTGTGTTTCATGATTAGCTGCATCGCTAATTATGGGGTATCTGCATATCGCTTAGAGTCTGTCCACGAGGGAACGAAGACTACCTTACGGTGGAGTTAATTCTGTCTTCTAGAGTTAATCCTCGTTTAAACGGAGTCATCTGCCTTTAGCAGGTACATTCTGACTTGAGTGTCCACGCTTAACACTTAATCTGTCAATGACCTGATTGCAGTGAGGGTTTCTAGTGAAATCCTTCATTATACAAATGCTGCTTTGGAAAGTGGTATCTTGGAGAAGTACTTTTCTCAGATGATGATACACTCGAATATTGGTAATGAAGTTTCAAAGAAATGACGTCTTGAAACTCATCTTCCTTTCGAATCTACGGTATAGAACCAAAATTGTAGGTTATTGAACAGTTTCTTCTAACTTGAATGTTCCATCAAGTTTTATAAAACTTCATTTTTTTTTCTGATGAAAATTTTTGCTATGCAATGTTTGCTTTTGAAATTTATCTTGCTAGAGAAATGGGTTATGCATTTTCCTTAAATGTGGATATGTTCGAATATTAGTAATGAAGTTCTACAGAAATCTAGTCTTGAATTGTTTTCCTTTCTAGTCTAGAATTGAGAACCAGAATTGTAGATAACTGCTGAATTTCTTCTAAGCTAAATGGGTCATCAAGTTTTATA
>JAPMOR010070755.1:443313-458719 GCA_026543865.1 Argiope aurantia
AAAAGTTAATCGCCAAATAACTCGCCAAGGATCACACAATAGATTCAGTAAAAATGCTATATTCTCACCAAAGTTTAATATTTCGTAACTACTATTCGCCAATGCTATGTAAGGCGTTCTCTGTGATAACACTTTTATTAGAGAGTATGTGAAAACATTTTGGGGTGATCACTCCCGCTGGTTATTGTATTGTATACGAAATATACAAAGAGAAAGCAATGTAATCGCCAAAAACTTCAAACTTGAATTGATAACGAATATACTAGAGACTACCTTGAATTCATAAAATATATTTTTGGAATTTTACCTGTCTTTCTCTCTCTCTCTCTCTTTGAAACGAATAACTCAAAAACTATTTCAATTAGATGATTGAAACGGCATTTGCACCAAACTTCTAGGTTTCTATCAAGTTTTGAATTGCATTTGCAAATTCCTAATATATTCGTGTGATATCAAAACCGAATCTTAATTCATTTATTAATCAATTGAAACAATAATAAAATCGAAATCCTAATCTGATTTTATCTATTATGGCCCTATTAAAATAATAACGGTAAGACGTCTAGAAATCCAGTATAATTTACATCTGATTATTTTCTTAATTTTATCAATGTACTGTTTTTTTCATTTTTATTGCTTTAAAGTTTGTGGATTTATTTATTAATTTCTTTATGTTGAGGAAGTCAATAATGCTAATAATATTAATGAATTCAGTTTGCCGTCATTAATAAACGAAAATTCCTAATTACTTCATCTCCTTTGGGTATTTAAATATTTGTATTGTGGGATGTAAAATCAAAGATATCCAATTAAAGATACTAATTTGCATTTTATTGAATCGTCAATATGATATGCCTAAGGAATTTTCGGCAATTAATAAGAAAGTTAATTAACAACAGGAATTTTAGAAATATTAATTCTGCTGTCTTAAAAAACAAGATGGGAACTCCTTGTAAAAGCAAGGTAAACATTTGGAGAAACTGATAATTGACAATTTGCTTAAATTTTTTGTACAATGTAGGCAAATGTTGAAACTTTTCATTAAACGATCATCCCGATTTTATAGACTATTCTAATGTCTAATTTTTAACTGAATCTTTTCATATCAAGACATGTCTTCATTTATTGGTGTTATTATATGTTCAGTTTGTTATATGAATTCTATATTATGGTGCAATCCTCCGTTAAAAGAGTAATATAATAATTTATGGTTATCGTTCACGTCAGAAATTATTAACATTTTTAGATGAAAGAGTCAAATCTCGCCTTCTTTAAAACTGGAAAAAAAATTATTCAAAAGCCATAATTATAATTTTGTAATAAATGCATGCATTCTACACTAAGAATAGTCATAAACGTACCATCAGTAAAACCAGAACCGCCGTGTAGTCTGAGTTGTGGCGAAAAAATCTTATTTGAGATACGGAACAAGAAATGTATGTCCAAACATATTAAACCCAGTTAGTGATTCCTTTTTATGCTCTATATATGTATTAATTATTTTAAAAGTTACCAAGTGCCAAAGTTTTTTAAATAAAGATAATTTAAAGTAATATTAAATGAAATGCTAAAAATTATTATAAAACTTGAAATGATAATTTTTTTATTAAAATACAGAGGAGATTACTTTCTTTTTTTAACATTATTAGAAATGTCCTAGCATGATTTTTTTGTCTCTAATCATTCTCGATTGAAATCATTTGATTGCTTAATTTTAATATAATTTGTATGAATATATCATTATATAATTCAATCATTATGAATTATATTATGAAATTTATCATTATATAATTCAGTATGGATTTTATGTGAAAAAAAGCGTTGCTTATTTAAAATGAAACGCTTTATAACGTAAATATTGAGAGTACCATAAGCAAATGTCTCAGAAGCCAAACATTGCATTTAAATTCAAAATATAATATTAAATAACATTTTTTTACTTACTTCATATAAACAGCATTAAAAACTTATAATAGAACTGCATTTGAAATTTCAAAGTTATCTGAAAAACAATAACATGGCAAATTTATAATTTTCTGAATAATTAGCTGTCTTGAAAAATAAGTCATTTAAAAAGTGCGAATCAATATCAATCCTACAGGGAAATGAACTCAATTAAATCACTTATCCAATTACCGTAAATAATAAGTTTTTTCCTCTTTTTATTTAAATTTACCCTTACAACAAAACAACAAATAGTGTAACTAATTAGCTTTTAATGATTCCCGAATCCCTTTTGCTTTCTTTAGAAATTCACCGACAATTCACGAAATAAATCCATATTCATAGGCACTCAAGATATTCATATTTTAATATAAAATACTTTATCATTTTCCTCCTTTATTTATTTAAGATCTTGAAAAATCCCCCTACGGCCGAACCATTTCACTCGAAGCCGTTTGGAAGGGAACAAAAAACTGCCGCCACTTATGGACGCGTGTCACCTTCAAATATCGTCTTCACAATGAATGCATTGCATAGCAGTATTGACATTTGATTATCGTGGATCAATATTTGCAGAGCTCTCACCTGAGCCCTTCTGAGTTTACCCTTATTAAGCGATTCGGGCTCTTTCCTCAGAAAAGCATATGGGCGCGTAATGGGAAGAAAATGAAATCCACCAACATAGGGACTGGTGGTCCCTCAGCAGAAGGTATCCATCATGCCTATCCACCGCAGAACTCCTCAACTCAGCTGTCCCTAGCGAGCTTTCCATCATCGCTTACCACCTGCCGGTCGCAATTTTTTTTTTCTTTCTTTTTTTTATACACTTTTTTTTTCTTTGTTTTTTTTTTCCCCCTTTTTGATCATTCGGCAATTTTTCCCCCCGATCGCTGCGTTGTTTTTCCCGATCTGTTACCGATTCGTGACATCTCTATTGCTTGCCAGCTGTGGAAAAAGGGATTAAAAAAAAAGGGAAAAAAGAAGTTGGAAAAGAGGAATGGTAAAGTTGTGTGAGGTGCTTTTTTTTTCCCTTCTTTTTCCATTTCCTTTTTTATCCATTTTACGTGAATTAGCAGGAGAAAAATATGCGGAATTAGGTTTCTAATAAACATTTGAGAAGATTTTTCGGATTAGAGATTTGCAAATTTTTTCACCTAATTTATTACTAGCCGATTTTGGTAATCAGCTGTTCATTGGAATTAATTCTTCGCTAAAAATTAACTCAAATTTTTTATATGTAACTTGGTTTTAATGGCTTTTTTTTTGCAATATATTTTGAATTTCAAATTTTGATAAATATGTAATTTGTTTTATTTTAAAAGCTTTAAATGTTTGTTTTTTAATACTCCAGTTTACTTTCCTGATTTTCTGTCATCTTATACAAAACGTAATTTGAAAAGAAAAATGATTTAAACTACAACTGTTTGAATGACTTTCTTTTTTTTTTAAACAGAAATTCAATAAAAATTTCTCTGATTCGACAAAAAAAAAAAGTGCAATAACATTGCAATTTGCAAACTAAGAGAACATTAATAATTTTTTATATATTTGTATGTCCATATTATAAGAAATAGCCACAAAGTTTGAAAATAAGCAAGCATTAATTTTTTTATCCTTGTTTACTTCTGAAAATAAATCATAAACAATTTTTCTAATTCCAAAAAAAAACTTTATTAAAATTGCTTTTAATACTCTTCATGCTTATCTAGTCAAAATAGGAAAAAAATTTCCTTTCTTTTTATTATTTATTTATAAAGAAAAAAAATCCTAGATAAAATATTTATTGCAGCTTTAAAAACGATGGGAATTTCATTCCAGCTATGAAATGTATTTTTGTAAAACATATATAAAAATATTTTTAATTAAACAAAATTAAATAAAAAAATAAATTGATAACAACATAGATTATCACTGATAAAACTTTTCTTTTTTTGATTTTAAGATGGTGTAAACAAAATTGTGTTATTATATCTTTGGAAGTTTTGGTGGAAGAGCACCAAGATTATGCATAAATTTTAAAAATTCGAATAAAATTTTTTAAAAAAATTTTGCAAGTTGCACATTTTTATGCTCCCAAGTATACTTGCACCAAGATCGGTAGCTCTAAACATAACGGTTTGTCCTACAAAGCACCAACGTATACTCGCATACACTCATATTCTTTTTCATTTAAATTTAAAACAATCGATATTATTTTTTTGAACAACGTTCAATCGATAATAAAATTTTTTTAGCATTTTTTAATTATTTTTTTAATTGCATTATTAGAAAAAGGCCCTTTACAGTTCAATGTCTTCTAAAAATCTCAAAATAGAAATATCAATAATAAAGTGGGGAAAAAATAGTTTCTATGAAAATAACACATTGGCACGAATATATCCATAGCCAGTGGCACCTGATATATCCTCAAACAGTGGCGCCTGATATATCAGCAACTAGGGTCTTAATTTTAATATATACTATATATTAAATATAAAATATATATAATTTTAATATATATTCATAACTACTGTTACCTTATTGACTCACAAATAAGCAGCATCCAAAAAATAAATGTTCAGAAATTTAAAATATATCATTTAAAATTTAACTTTTCCATTTATTTGACAAAAATATAAATTTTAGTACTCTAGATATTGCTTATTACGTGATTACATAACTACAGAACCTATAATGTGAATAAAATTCTAAAGTTTAAAAAGCATTCTTTAAAATTTAACTTTTTTATTTATTTGACAAAGATATTAATCTTAGTATTCTTGATAGTGCATATTATATAATAGAGTAATCGCAGAAACTATAGAGTCGATGCAGTTCAAAAGTTTAGGTAGTATCTTTTAAAAGTTCACTTTCCCATTTATTTGACAAAAATATTAATTTTAATATTGCGTAGCTCATGGCGTTTAATATTGCGTAGCTTATGGTCACGTCATCATAGGACCTAAAGAATATAGATGCAAACGGTTTCACAGTTCTTTCATCTATGCTTTAAAACGGGGAAATGCATTATATTCTAAACGAACATTGACACCACATTTGGCAGCACTGAATTTTTGACTTACATTTCAAATGACATTGTAGGAAATGTTTCGTCAGTTCTATTTTTTTTTTATTAAAAAATAAAAAATAGCGAAGATGGAAAAAAATAGAAATGAGGAATTTATAATGTTGGGATATAATTGATTTGAACTTTTTACTAATTAGACGACCCTTTCCCTTTTGAGTTTATAGATTTTATGTAATATTTGTGTCGACTTATAACGTCCTTGAATTATTTAATTTATCTTATAACTGAAAAGCGATAATTCAATGATGCATGAACACGATGATTAAGGGGTTAAAGCAGCCTTTTTTACTGTGGATCACTTAGTCCAAAAGGAGATTCGCCACTTCCTATTCCTTATCAATCCTTACTTTTGGACTTTGTAAAGTTGGGCCTCGACCAAAAGGAATTATAACCATTATTTCTCAAGACATTTTCCCTTTGGATCACTTTGTCCGAAAAGAGATTCGCCACTTCTTATACATTATCAATCCTTACTTTTGAACTTGGTAAAATTGGGCCTCAACCAAATGGATTTACAACCATTATTTCTCAAGATTCTTTTGACGATTCACACGTAAAGCACTCAACGATTTATGAAATAGTATACAACCGCAAAATTCCGCAATATATATACATTTTTTTTTCTTCGTCTGACAAGCTCCCATAGGTATCAACACACCAAAAACCATTCTCTATCCTTTTGATGACACATATCTGTCGTCTTGCGAACCAGCTGTGCAGAAAAGAAGGAAGCTACAGAGGGAAAAGTTGGTTTTCTTTCCTATTAAATGACGTTGATAAGTGACAGCAGTGATGAAATATTGTAGGGGAGGAGCGACGATGACAGCAGAATTTTGTTCCCTGAAATAGGAAACTCCCTCACCCCATCCCCAGTAAGATCACATTCCTGGTGCAAGCTTGTTACGTGTTGTACTTGTAAAATGGTGTCTACAAAATTGTCTTGTTTAAACGTTTAGATGTTATGAAACAAGACAGAAAGGTGTTGTCTGTCAGTTGATAGCGTATAAATAACTTCCCCTTGTGATCTTTACTAAGTTAAGTTATTTATACGCTAGGTGAATGTGCGAGAAAATTGTTGGCAGTCTTAAATATCTTGCCCAATTAGATGATGAAATTTTGGCAATTCTTTCTTTTAGCTCATTTGGAAAAGCATTTCACCAGAGCTCTGGATCCTTGCGTTTTTATTTATTATTATTATTATTATTGTAGCATTTAATATTTGAGACAACTTATTGCTACGTACTATGCGACTAGATTGTTGTGATTTATCATTATCCACTATGCCAACTGGCCTGCTGGATTTTAATAATTTTTTCCAGCTCGAGAAAGTTACTTCTACTTGTTTTTGTTTTTTAAAAATCTTTTTGCAATGTTTTTTTTTCTTTGTCGTATACGTGTGTGTGTGCATTTACGTATTAAATAAAGCTTTGTCTTGTTTTTGTTAGTATTATAACATTTTTGAAGCTATTTTATACATTAGTTGAGAATCTCTGTACTTTCTCATCACGCATACTTTTTATGCTCTGCTATAAGATGTATAAACAGAGTAATTATATTTATTCTGAAATTCACCGCAAGATTTCGAAAAATATTCCCCTCACACACACACACACACAAAAAAAAAAAGTTCCTTCACCTCTGGGTGAACATCAAACTCAAAAGCTCAACAAACCAAATGAATGAAAATTGATATACGGTTTCCACACTGAAATTGTAAATTTCAGTTAAATTTTAGAGAAAATTCATATTAATAAGGCGTGTTTGTCTTATATCTAAATGTCTCTGGTCATAATAATGCATAAACAAACGAGTTCATTAATTTTTTTTCTATACTAATGGAACTATAATAAGTGTCTGCTATATTTGCCCAAATTCTTCAAAGTATTCACTGTCGGTCGATCTCCCTATTCTGAGTATATGAACACAATAACTCGAAACACAGCGAGCAAGATAAATGAAATTTGGTGATCGCCACGATCGACAAGTACCAAAAACGCAGTGAGTATATATATACAATGAACAACACTTAAAACACAACCGATGGTAAATCAATAAATCTAAAGTGAGGAGATATCAGCGTGACTTGTTCTGCGATAAGCACCACTCCAAAAAGAGAACTGACTCCTCATGCGAACACATCACCTTTTATAGACTTCTGTCAGTGTGATTTTCTAATCTCCGGTTCTTGATTCTTAATAAAGATATGATCGTAATTCTTGCATTTTCCAGAACTTTTATCGTTGTCTCGAAAGTCGCCGAGTTTTCCAGTTTTTTTCGGGTGTCATTAGTGTGGCATCCATTCAATATTCATTAAAAACATACGTAAATCTTTCTTTCCTGCTAAGAGATTGGCATTGTAGGAAAGCAGTGTTACAGATTTGTAATAGTATTTAAGCGTTATATTGTGTAAATGTACGAAAAATGATATTCCTGTTGAGATTTCTTTATCTCGAAATTCTCTTGAGGTCTTTCTGCATCTGATATTTTAATTGATGTAACAAAATAATTCAAGGCATAATTTCTTAATTATAATTTTATTACTAACCAAAAATTTAAATTATTTTTTCTCATAAAAAATTTTACCAGAAAAATTAACGAGTAAATTATAATTAATAAGCTGATTCCTGAGAGGAAAAAATTTCAAAGGGCTATTGTCATTTCAAAAATTTATCATTTATTGTAGTTATTTAACTGCTAATATTGATTATTTATTTATTTTCTAGGTAAGTTATTTCATTTGACATTCTTGGCTGTCTTCCAGGTAAGAAAGCTGTTATTTATTGTTATTTTACTAATTGTCAATGGACCATTAGTGAAGTTATTAAAGCTATCAAGAATTGGATTGATCTTCAATGATATTAAAATCACATGGCCAACATAAATGTTCACGTCATCAAAATTACGTCATCATGTTTTTATTCATCTTTGGAAATACACGAAATAAATTGTCACGGTATCGTGTGAGCAGGAATTTGCACCATCCATCCGGGCATTTTCTTTTGATATATTTGTAAACATAGGGAAATAAGATGCTTAGCATCTAATTCTAAAATAAATAAATTGTTGAAATGATAATTCATAAGCATACAAAGATACGCAGGTATAATAAAGAGGATAACATATATCAGTATTATTTATATATGCATTCGCCTTACAGATCATATTTAAGTATTACTAATGGAAATTTTTCGCTTATTCAAATGTGAATGATTAATTTAGCAAGTTAATCAGCCGGAATCGTTTTCTTTACTTCAATTAAAGAACTCAAAAAAATTTTAAAAGAAATTTTATTTAGTTATATTGTGCAACATTCCTTGCAAATACAAACATATGTTTGTATTTTTGATTCATTATTGTGGTGGATAAATAAGGATTTTAGATTACTCTTGTGTTTCGTCTAATCGTGGCATTTTGCCATGGGAATAGAACGACTGGTGATACTATTTCATCCCAAATTGTAATGATGTTCAAATATATCCCGCCTGCATCGCTCCGTGTGGCAGGTGCTATGAATTTCATCAACTCCGTAAACGTGATGGTAAAGAACCGCCTTGGGAAATCGAATGTTATCTCATCTCTTCAATCTAAATGAATCAAATTCGAACGCTGGATCGATGGTGTTTACTATTCATTGAAGCATCTCACCGAATAGATTCTCCTGCCTCTTTCCAAATGTGGTAATTTCTTAATCCGGAATCTCAGCTCTAAGGTGCGAGCGAATCACCCTTTAGTGCATTCGAGTGTTTCCTCATCTCTTTAAATCAGAAGGGGGAATCCACTTTTCCCATCAAAATAGGTACCCAATCCTTTCTCCGGCCACTTCTAGCAGCAACAGCAGCATTGGTGGGTTCAAATTGTTGAAACTTGAGTGAAAGCAGCAAGAGGAAAGGGGAGAGGGAGATGGGTAGAATTCTCGATTCAGAACCTGTTTCCCCTCTTTTCCCTTTTTATTTCTCGGTCCCAAAAAGGAAGAACCTCCTCTAAATGATGGGAACACAACAGAAGTCGAATAGAAAGCGAAAAGAATAGAAAAGAAAGAAGAAGAAGGAGAAGAACTTCTTGAAGTTCAGTAGGGCAGGCAGAAGAACCTGTGTCACAAAGGGAACAACAAAACTGGTTCCTTCGGCGTATTATGCCTGTTCCTTTCAAATTCGCATACAACACACACTACATAGATTCTTATTTTCCTGCTTTTCTCAGTTCTGCAACAGTGCTATCCAGAAGTGGGTTTTTTTAATAGTAGATGGATTGAGAGGGACCTCTGCCATGTAACGCGGGGTGTTTTTTTATACTATTCGAGGGGTTTGGGGATATAAAGTAGTTTAAAGAAAGCGGTGGGGATGATCAAAAGGTTTGGTACTAATAGGTCGGGTTGTTTGGTTTTATATAACAAATAGATCGCGAATGATTCAAGTTTCCGTTTATCTGTCGGATTTATATATTTACATGCATAGATAATTGAATGAAAATAAATCATGTAAATTATAGCTAAAAGCACCCTTTCTTTGAAATTAGCTAAATATATTAAACAATAATTATGGTATAACAGCAAAGATAATAACCAGAATCTTTCTTCTTTACCTTTCAGAGATGGAAAAAAAAAACTACATGATTAAATGTTTGATGAAACAATTAAAAGGGTTGAATTGTTACTGTTGTTGGAAACTATGCAATAAATAGATAAAAGCGAAAGACTATGGGAAAAATTCTCTACAATCAAACTGATAGCAACAACAACAAAAAAATACTTTCTGGACTTTAAAATGATGTAAAAATCAATTATATAATGTGAAATGAAATGTTCGACAGTTACCACAGGTAAACCTCAAAAATCTTCTCAATTTTTTTTTAATCGCTCAGAAGAGCGCATTCTTATACTTCAAAGTATATTTGTGCTCTAGGTTAGACAGTATTACTGAAAAGATTTAACAAATAGCCTCCTCCTTTGTTTTTAGTAGAGATTTAGTGACTGGAAGTTTTAGAGAGAATTAGTTTTTAGAGAGAATTAGTTTTGAATATTATTATAATCTAAATATTTATAATTAATTGTGTTTCTAATCTTAATATTGTTATTTATGTCTTTATTGCTAAACTCTAAATTTTAATGAAAATATAGAGTTCAATTCTGAAAATCAACAAATTGTAAAATTATTTTTCCAAGTTTAAAATAGATTCTATTTCATGTTAGAAATGTTGTATATCTTTTCATGTTACCATAATTCAGGTATTTTACAAAATTCCTATTTATTTCGGGAAATAATTATAATAATATATCAATTATTTCATAGAATATCTATTGGGTGTGTGCAAAAGTTCTATCCATTTTTATTACCTATAAAGAAGAGAAAATAAAAGCAAAATAAACAGTACTTGTTATTGTGCATAATCTCCATTGCTATCTATGACCTCTTGCCATCTTTCCGGTAGGAAATGAATCCCACGGCAGTAAAATTCCGATGGTTTCGAATAAAAAAAGAGTCTTGGATGACAGTTTTCACAGAATCAAGATCATCAAAGATTTTCTGAATGAAAGAATTGTTCAACGCACGAAATAGGTGATAATTAGTTGGTCCCAAGTCAGGAGAATAAGGAGGGTGGGTTAAGACCTCCCACCCAAAGCCCAGTAATCTTTGACGAGTGATGACAGCAGCATGTGGCCTGGAGTTATCATAATGAAGGATAACACCACGACGATTATTGAGACCTGGCAGCTTTGCTACCAAATTTGAATGCAGCCTGTCTAACTGTAGACAGTAGAAGTCAGCGTTGATGATTTGGTTGAGTGGTAGGACCTCTCAGGAAATTATACCTTGCACATCCCACCACACACTCACTAACACCTTCTTGGGATGAAGTTCAGCTTTCGAAGTCGACGCAGGTGGATCAGAAAGGCGACATGGCGCTTTAAGTTACGGTACATAACCCACTTCTCATCTCCTGTCACAATCCGTGTCAAGAATAGGTCGTTTTTGTAACGAGAAAGCAAGGAAACGCAGGTGACGATTCGGTCATCAAGTTGATTAGTTGTCAGGTTAAGTGGAACCCAACGATCCAACTTTCTCGTAAAACCCTACTTAACCAGCCGTCTCTTGACCGTTGTCCGGTGTACGTTGAAGGTCTCCGCTCATTCTTGTACAGTTGGGTTCGGCTTGTTCTTTATGGCTTGGTCAATATCATCTTCTCCAACGTGCAATGGCCGTCCACTCCTAGCCTGATCTTGGCAGCTTCTGTCTCCTTTCCTAAATTTACGATACCATCGACGACATGTGCTTTCTGTACTGTATCCTCTCCATAAACTTGACAAACAGTGCGATATGCTGCGGCTGCCGTACTCTTTTTATCGGACTTGTATAACAAACAATGTCTTATATGCTCCTTCTTGCCTTCCATGTAAACACTTCTGAGATTTTTTTTTTGAGATGATTAACTTTGTGACACACGATGCATTGATATGTGAGGCATCCACACGTTTTATTGGCCGACGATTTGCCTCATTACAAAATCATGTGTGATGTCAATTCCATTGCAAATTTGTATATCCAAATCGGGTAGAATTTTTGTACTCACCCAATAATTATTTCATGAACTAACTGAATTATAATCAATGAAATGATGAATTTTAACGATGACATACGAAACTCATATATACGAAAATCGGATATCTCAATAAAGTACCTCGTTTGCAAATGAACTGATATTTTTAGGAAAGCTGTTATAAGTATTTATTTTAGGTATCTTTACATTGTACGTTTGATTTTGCACTTTATTGTATTTCAAAATTTGGGAAAATAACGCTGCTTTTTTAATTATTAACAAGTTTTTATTAATTTATTTTCTGTTCTCTCTATATATTGCCATTTGGTACAAATTTTACCGTAGATTTTAAACTAACTTCCTGATGAGCTAAAGACTTGAAACTTTAAATATAGCGAACTAGATAACAATACAATATTAATGCAGCATTGTCTGTTTATTTGTTTGTTCGGTAAATATTTTGAAATTGATTAAAAACTTTCATTACCGACAGATGGCGCCTTGTTAAATCGTTACCTCATCGGGAAGTTATTTAAAATCGATTACAAGATTTCAAACATATACAAGACTGAAAAGTAGAAAAATAATTATTATAATTTTTAAAAATATATACCATGTTTTTAAAACGTAATAAAAAATATAAAATAATTTCTCCACACAGAATTGATAATCTCCGTACTGATTCGTAATCACATTCAGATTGCCCTGAAAAATTTATATCAGATTAGCCCGTATGGGGCTAAGAGAAATTATTTCATATTTTTTCGGCCGTTTTAAAAACGTGGTACATTTAAAAAAAGTACCAAATAATTATTAAATGAAGAAGATACTTTTTCTCAAATTATAACTAGATTTTATGGTTCATCTTTTTTATGAAATTAATACAAACCCTAAAAATGAATAGTGAAAAAATTTAAAAGGAAAGAAAAATAATTGTAGAAAGATAATATATGAATAAATTATAAAATATGATTCCAACCACCTTTCTCAGATATCATGTATCTCACTTAATTCCTTGAGCAAACAAGCGAACTTGGTTAAATCTATTCTTTACCAGAATTTTCCTGCTTACTTTGGCACCCATTCTCGAGTTAAACTTTTAATTAATAAGCTAATTTCGGTAATACTACACTAGGAAGAAAAAAAATTAGAGTAGAATTGCTTAATATTCCTCTTTAATTTAAAAATTAAGAAAAACGGTAATTATATTCTTAATTCGAAGTTGCTTTTTTTTTTTTAATCCTTCTGTATTCAAATTGCTGGAATAATTTTGGTCAAAGAATTAGCGTATATATAATTTTCTTTTTGTTTCGATTTAATGAATTGAATTATTCCTATTACCTTTCAAATGCTTAATTTGTAGAACCGAAACCGCGACTTTTTTAATGCTTAATTGAGTATCTAATATATTCCAAGAATTTATATTATTGAATTTCTTAGCATCACTTTTTTGTTCTTCTTCAAAAATCCACGGCATGGAAGAAAAAAGGAATGCTTTAAAAAATAATGTGGATTTGTGTGTGTGTGTGTGTGTTCTAGATTAAAATTATTTTTATCTTGATTACCAGCTTATCGTCTTAAGTTTCACGTTTCTTTGTTCGATTTTGGCTTTAAAATCAGTCTTAAATTTCATTTATGCGTATGTTTTGATGAATTGACATGAGTTTTAATTAAATGGTAATGCCTTAAGTTGGCATATTATCTGAAAATTGCAAGATAAGAAAATCTCTTACTTTAAAAGCAGAGGAGGGGAGGGGAGGGGATTGAAACAGTATAGTGCTGTTAGAAGACAGACAGACATAAAGAGAAACATTTTTTGTATAAATTCTTTACTATCAAATACTACTGTTCATAGAATGTAACAACTGATACAGTAAAGCCAGTCCAATTAAGTCTTAAACCTTATCACACTACGACTTTTCGAACTAGATATTCGAATTTAATACATATTTTTGATGAAAAACCCCATACATTTTGAGTTTTTTTTAACTTTCTATTATTAAATTTCTTGAGTACGAGTTAAGTGTTTACCACGATGAAAAACACTCTCTACCGTTAGGATTCCCAAATATGGGTCCCCAATTTGCTTCTCGTGGATCCGACAAGACCCTGAATGCGTATGTATTCTTTCCAATAATTGCACAAATGGGAGGTGTATTTATAATTATCATCAAACCAACTAGTAACAATGTGATAAAAAGTAGCGCAATACACTAACAAGAGACTCGTGTCGAATGGCAAGAAATGAAAAATAACAATTGTCTGTTCAACATGTAGATGACGCATATAAAGTACTGCTTTTTTGCACACGATACATCTGTCTCTTGCTGCTGCAGTGTGCGAGTTAGCTTAAGGTTATGTTTTTTTCCATGCTGCTTCGCTGATTCCGACCATCTGATCAGAAATTCCTTCCCGATATGAACGTTCAATTGCGAACGCATTCATTTCGGAGCGGTTCATTATCTATTGTGGAAACATTTATTATATTCAATAATAAATGTTTTTCTTCCAAAAAACTCCTATAAAATATCTTATGAATGACCTTGTACTATTTGTCTCAAGAAATTCATTACACTGTGAATGAAATAGGCAATTGTATATTCGGTATCTAAGAAGATGGATTTTAGTACTTTAAAGATTTGGAACCTCTAATTTGATGACCTGAAATGATGACCATTTCACTTTTGACCATGCACTGTACAACTCATTATCGGAACCGAAAACTTTCCACACTCTTGCACATGCTTCAGGAGTCGTTTATTTCTTCAAAAAAGGGAGAGAGGAAAGCTGAAAGGAGAAGATATATACATTTAAACAATAGGGTGTGCTCAGATTATTCGTGGAAATAGGAGATGTTATAACCACCCATCTTTCTGCGTACCATCCCTTAGCAAAGCACAATCACCGAAAGCATCTTATTGTTTTGAAGCGAACAGTATATGAAAATTCTTTATTTTTTCTCCAAATAGTTTTTTTTTATTTTATTTCACCTGCTACTTTCAAATTTATTCTGTTAGTTTCAGACATCTTTAATTTATAATAAATTCATACATTTTGATAAAATCTCGAATACATCTCTCAAAATGTTAAACTAATGCTCTATTTGATTTGATTTAGATATCACTTTCTCTGACACTTCGTTTGTTTTTACATATTATATAATAGATTTTGATTGATTTCTGATGAATATTGTTTCTGTTTTATGATCTTGTCTACTTGAAGACTATGGAAAGGGTGCAAGACATGCAATTTATAAATTTGCTTTTTCAATCCTTAAATCTTAAAGAAAAAAAAAAAAAAAAAAAAAAAAAAAAAAAAAAATGTTCTGGAAGAACACATGATTGATTTATTGCCAGAACTGGCTTTACTGGCGATTCATCACTTAAAAAGAAGAAGAAAGAAGATACATTGAATTTATTGTTTTAATTTAACAAAAGGATACAAGATACTTCGTTATATCATATTTCCTTTCTTCCGTTTTTAGCATCACTTCATTTCGAAACAATTCATTTTCCATTCAGTACTCATTGATGATAAAATAATACCTTAATTAGTTGTTTTTGCAAACGGCTCATCATTAAAAAAAAAAGCCTTTCAGATTTTAAAAAAAAAGGAGATTTTTTTTTTTTTTTTTTTTTTTTTTCCTCTTTTAATCCTCCTCCAACAAGTTTCTTGTGTAGCAGTTGGGAGAGCAAAATACGCGCTTTTTTCCTTTCTTTTCACCTTTGTGAACTTCTGCGAACAACAGAAAAGGAACTTAGCTGCAGGGGTGCTGCTCGAGCACCTTCGGAGGCAGGTGAACGAACAGTAGCCTCTTGTCTGACCTCCCCATATTCTTTTTTTTTTTTTTTTTTTTCCTTT
>JAPMOR010070755.1:458819-470668 GCA_026543865.1 Argiope aurantia
TTTTTTTTTTTTTTTTCAGTCGCCTTTGCAAACTTGAAATTCCACTCCAAGAGTTCGAGCTCCATTAGGATCGTGCATGTTTAGTTTTAAATACCAGTAATCAAGCTTTCGCCGTGCATCACAATTTTTTTTTTTTTTTTTTTTTTTTCCTTCTTTCAATCCTCCTCCAACAAGTTTCTTGTGTAGCAGTTGGGAGAGCAAAATACGCGTTTTTTTCCTTTCTTTTCACCTTTGTGAACTTCTGCGAACAACAGAAAAGGAACTTAGCTGCAGGGGTGCTGCTCGAGCACCTTCGGAGGCAGGTGAACGAACAGTAGCCTCTTGTCTGACCTCCCTTTATTCTTTTTTTTTTTTTTTTTTTTTCTCCTCTCTTTTTTTTTCTTTCGACCCCCACTGCCTTTTTTACTAGCCTCTTCTTGTAGAACATTGCAGGTGGTGGATGTTTTAGGTTGCTGTTACACGACTCCGTTTTGTTACGTAAAATGTTGATTGAATTACGATGGCCTAGGCAGTTTACAGGCACCGTCTGCTACCAATGTCTTTGTTGAGGAGAGATTTCAGTTTGTAATTAAATGAATTCGAATTTCTGAAAATACCTATATAAATCGATATAGGTATTATCTGATATCGTTACATTGCATCGATAATTTTATGAATACTTTTATTGCGAAAATTTCTAATATTGCAAAATGCAAATTTATTGTTCAAAACTTAAAATTTCATCAAGAGACAATTTCATGTGGAGCTGTCTTTTTTATGAAATTAGGAGTGCAATAAAATTCTGAAAGATTTATTAAATTTCGATGCCATAGGCAGTTTTCAGGAATTATCTGCTCTCCCTACTTTTGTTAAAAGGATTTTCATTTTGTAAGGAAACGCATTCTGAGACTACCCTTTAACTAAATGTTATAGATATTATATGATAACGATGCTTATTGGAAGTTTTAATCGATGTTAAATCACCAATAACTTTGCTAAGAAATTTTAATATAATAAAATGCAAACATTATCCACAATTTAAGATTTCATGTGAGTCATTTATTGTAAGTAGAATTTGCTCTATACCTTTCTAGTAAAGTTATTAATTACGTAATAAAATTATGTCAAAACTTATTGAATTGTAGGCAATTTAATTGATATTAATTGTAGGCAATTTACAATTAATATCAGCTTCCACTGCCTATTTGACCAAATATTATAGATATTATATAATATCGATGCTTTTTGTAAAATTTAATCGATGATATCATTATTAACTTCGTTGCAAAACTTTATAATATATTGAAATGTAAGTGTTATTTGTAACATAGGATTTCATGTGAGTCAATTATTATAAGCCCAATCTGCTACATATGTTCGTTGAGAAGTTATTATTTATACTATAAAATTCTCAAAATGTATCGAATTTTGATGTCATTAACAATTTACAGAGATCGTTTGCCCCCACTATCTTTATTAAGAGGGATCTCATTTTATATGGAAATGCATTCAAGACCTGATCAAATGAGTATTGATCAAGTATTGTAGGCATTATATTATATCGATGCCTGCAGAGGGATTTAATCGATGACACGAATAGGACAAAAATTATTCGTAATATAGAATTTTATGTAAGCAGTTATTATTAGCGCAATTTGTTATATATCTTTCTTGACAAGTTATTATTTATGTAACAAAATGATCACAAAATTTATTAAATTCTGGTGCCATTGGCAATTTATAATGATTCTCTGCTTCTATGGTTTTCAGTTTATAATAAGATACATTCAAGACGAAGTAAGCCTGCGATTTAGTATCATCAAAGAGTAAAGATACTAAAAGGGATACACTTGACAACAATGACATAACTAATGTAAAAGTGACTTAAGCGTGCCGTTTATCTGATTTCACGTTATATTATGACATCTCTTCCTTTTTCCTTTTAGAAGATGTGCAATAGATTCTAAAACTTGAAATGGCGTTGTTGTGCGACTAACATCATTTGAATATGAAAATATACCATTGGTGAAAAATATCAATTTTTTATAGATTTAGGTTTCACTATTGTGTGATATTTTCTGTGAAGAATTGAATATAGGTATATATATATATATATATTGTTGAGAAATTTTCTTTACCGGGGTTCGTTTGGATAGTGGAAGTGATATGGTGTGTAGAACGCTCAATCAGCAGACTGTAGTAGGAAATAAAACAACGACGTTTATTTACACAAAGACACACAGGACAGCACAAAGCGACAACTATATACAGCACAGAAGACGATTATCTTCACCCGTGACGTGTAGTATACAACAGCACACACAGCAGCATACAACCAGAATCTACTGCAGACAGTAGCGCACAACTCAGTTCAGCACTAGCTTGACTCAGTCGCTTCCGACTACTCTGTCTTCTACTTCTCCGACTCTGACTCGGATTACTGACTTCGCTCCGTCTTCGGACTACTCCGTCGTCTTCGACTACTGGCTTCGTCGTCTCCTTTGGCAGCGGCGGCCGCTTCCTTTTATAGGTCTCAGGAGGCGGGGCTAGAAGCCTCTCAACCAATCAGGAACGTTCGAGGCGTATCCTGGTTCCTACTGGACGGATCGGGAAAATTCTCGAAGTTTCGGGTATTATCTATTTTGGCGCCAAAGTCGCCAAATTCGTCGCCAAATGGTCGCCAAGTTTGTCGCCAAGCTCTGGGACCTCCGATGCACACCTGGACTCCGTCCCATTCAGATGACTGTAAAACTTCCTTTCCAATGATGGAACAAACTATGCTGGGAAGCCGAATTGCAGGTTTGTAACAATATATATGCAATTCGTTTCATAAAACACTTTTTATAATCAATGCAATAATTAATTTGTTGGAGATTGCGGCAAGATTTATTTCTGTAAAGTTTGTGGAAATAGTTGTGCTTCCAAATTGGTCCCTGGCTGTGTAATTATGACACAGCCAGGATTTTCTTTCTCGTATAGGAGGTATACAAAAATAAAGTTTGAAATCGTTAAAAAATTTTAAATTTAAATCGAGATTTTCAGGAATTTTTATGTTTTAGGCCATCCTGAGTTCAAGAAATGCATCCTTGGAATCATATTTGTCTGCCTATGAATACGATAAATCGAAATCTCTGTGAACTAGGCGGATGAATATCGGCATATGGAATTACCACAAAATTTGTAGATTATCAAATTTTGAACAATATCCATGTAGAGGCAAATTAACTGTCTAGCTGCCTGGTTAAAAATTAACACAGAAACTACAAAATGACGGATGAAATTGGAAATATTGATTTAACACTTAATGTGTAGGTACATATCAAATTTGGAACCAAATCCTTCCAGGGGTTGATCGTCTGTCGGTCTATACTTTCATAAAAATGTAAACGCAACCACTAAAGGACTTAAATGTTTGAAATTCGATACGTAATTTTGCAACTACAATTGTAATACTAAATCAATCTTTTTAAAAAACTCGGTTTAAAAAAAAGATGTTTAAAATACGTAATCAATTATCTCGTACTTTTGAGTTGACAGAACAAGTATCCCGACGATTAATCGCCATAAAATTCACCAAAGACTGCCTGACTTACGTAGTCATTTTTCTGGTACTTTTTCATTGATGGCTGAAGCACCAGAAAACTAACAACCCAGCGATTAATCGCCAAGCTATCAGCAAAAATCGCTAATGACGATATCAGCAAAGATCACCTGACTTCAAAAATGCATAATCAGTTTTCTGATATTTTGTGTTGCTACCAGAAGTACCAGAAAACCAGCGATTAATTGCTAAGCAATCACCAAAGATGGCCATTGATCAAATCACCAAAGATTGTCTGACTTCTAAAATATATAATCAGTTTTTCTGGTACTTTTGTATTGATGGCATAAATAACAGAAAATCAGCACAATCGCCAAAAAATCACCAAAAATCTCCATAGGCCAAAATTACTAAAGAGTGCCTGACTTCTAAAATACATAGTTAGTTTTCTTGTAATTTTGTATTGACAGCAGAAGAACCATAAAATCAGCATCCAGGCCAAAAAAAAAAAATCAACTAACTTTATTGACCAAATCACCAAAGATCGCCTGACTTTTAAAAACACAGTCAGTTTTCTGGCACTTTTGGATTGACAGTGGAAGAACCAGAAACCAGCATCTCAGCGATTAATCGCTAAAATATCATCAAAGATCACCACTGACCAAATCACCAAAGAGCTGACTTCTAAAATACATAGTCAGTTTTCTGGTCCTTTTATATAGAAAGCAAAAGTATAAGAAAGATAGCAACCCAACGATTAATCGTAATTGACATATGGTTAATAACGCACAAGTACATTTATTAGAAAGTATGTGAGAAAGTTTCGAAGAATCAATCACTTCCGTTGGTTATAAGAGCATTGACCTTTTTTATTGTTATTCCGGAAATTTATTGAACGAGACATTAAGAAACAACGCATTTCTTTAAATGCTTTCTGTTCCATAAAAAAAAAGTACCAAATAGAAGTATCATGAGGCATGGAAAGTCTCTGGTACAACTTTTATTCGGAGAAGTAACATTTTGCGCAATTTAATGCACAATGAATGAAAAATGATCAGTTATTCCTATCATTTATCAAACATGGATAATGCTTAAAGTCTGAAGTAGAAGTTGGGAGAAGCAATACCGTTAAAAATGAATAGTTAAAGGAATATTAATTGATTCTAGTATGACAAGAGCACGAGCTTTTATCTAGTTTTTCAAGATGCTTGGCACTATGTCAAACATTTTTATTTTGATAAAACGTCAAAAAGACATCAAAGTTGAGATAGCGCTCATAAAAATGCAAAGGCTTCTTATACCTACTAATGTTACTTAACGATGATTGATTTAGAGCTTTTCATACATGTTTTACGTTCAGCTGATAGCGGAATTTTTACAGAAATATCTTCAATCAGCGGAGATATTAGTGCGAATAGTGTCAAAATGACACGATGTAGTAATTTGTCTTAATAATTTAATTATTTTTCAGTCGCATGTTGTATCGTTTTCTCAGAGTACATGTGTTGTGTTTTGTTATTTCAAAAATACTGCAAGATTGATTTTGTTCGGAATTACATTAGGGATTAGAGTTCGAGTATTTAACCCCCAATTTGTAGGTTACAAAATTTATATAATTTTTTTATGATTAAAAATGAATTTTAAATGATGTCATGATCTTGTTCACAGAGATAAATTGATCATGTTTTCTTTAGGATTTACAACTTAGAATATTTTAGGAAGGAGGTAGTTGGTGGTTCAATCCTGAACCAAGTATCAAAATTCAAGATGATATACGATTTTTTTATGATCAATAAAGAGTTTATAACGATATCATAATGTTTTTACAGAAATAAATTCACTAACTTTTCTAATGGATGTCCAACCTGGGATTATTTAGATATTATATGGAAGTAATCGTGGATGGCTCAATCCTGTATCAAGTATTAAAAAAATTTAGACTATTTACAATTTTTTTATAATTAAAAATGATTTTAAAACGATGACATTAAATTGACTAGATTTTTTAATGGATAGCCAATTTGTGACATTTTAAATATTGGAGGAAAGGACTGAGGAAATTGTCAACCCTGGATCTAGCATATGTATAAGTAACCATAAATTTTGGAGCAGAATTGTGGCCGAAGACAGGGAAGATACTTTGAATTTTTAACTTCGTTTTATTTCATCCCTAGAGACATTATTTATGTACAAGCGTAAGCCACGAGCACATCACACATAACGAGATAAGAGAAATGAAGAAAAGCTAAAAGAGATGAAAAATATTTTTCTCAGTGCCTATATACTGTGAGATTCTGATAGGAATTATTCACACGTGTCGGCCCAGACAAGGGAATCATAGGGATCTTTTAGAAGAATTTGTTTAGGTCAGCAATTTTTTATCCCTTCACTCGGAGAGTGTGAGGCGCCGACCTAAGCATTTTTAGAAAGCTTATGTTGAATTAATTAAGTAGAAAAAGTGGAATAGGATCAGGAAATAAAAGAATATTTTAGAATGAAGTTAATATGTGTTGAATTGAGCTAAAAATTAGGAGGAAATTAATTAAGTTTAAATTAGATTTTAAAATATCATTATATATATATTACGGAAATAAATTAACAAGTTTTTCTGATAGATAGATATCGCACCTCGAGCACTTTGAATATTGGGGGGGGGGGGGGAGTAGTTAATGTTACAATCCTGGATAAAGAGTATAATTTTCTTATGGAAATAAATTGGCAAGTTTTTCTGAAAGATATCCAACTTGGGACAGTTTGAATATTGAAGAGAAGAAGCAGAAAATGAGCCAATACTGTATCCGAAATCCTCAAAATAATAGCTGATTTCCGACTCATTACCTTAAATTTCATATAAATATAAGCTGTTTCTTGTGCAAACTAGGACGAGTAACTAGTGCATTCAACCATAGCCCATATGCATTGCAATTATTCCGATTCAATATAACGCCACATTTGAACATTTTATAACTATTTTACAAAACGACTCTAACTCATATTTGTCCGTATTGATGTCGGGTCTTTATTTCTCTAATTGTAAGCAAAAGTAGAGGAAGATTTTCAATAAAAATCTTCTTCTTTTTTTTTTTTTTTTTTTTTGTATCTTCTTAAATTGTTTTTAATATTTTTGAGTAAATATATCGTATTGTATATTATCGTATTTATTGTATCGATTATTTATAATCTATTCATATATATCATAAAATTTAATTATTGATTACTAATTTCCTAATTTTTATCTTAATTTAACCCATCTTAACTTCATTCGGAAATGTAACCTTATTTCCTGATCCAAATCCCTCTTTTATTATTTAATTACTTCTAACAAGCGCTTAGCAAAATTGCTGATTCCGTTGTCCCCAAGCCAGAAATAAATGGATAAAAATTCTGAACACTTGCACATCTTTTAAAAAAATGATAACTAAGATGCCCTTGCTTATGCCGACACGTTGCAAAAAAAAAAAAAAATCCCTATCAGAATCTCATAGTAACCTGTAGCCAGCTACTCTGACCCGCTCTAAGACACGTGGAAAAATCTGAATGATAGAACCGCCGCAACAACACGGGCAGGAACTATGGCTGAGTCCTAAGGAACATCACCAGTCATGGTACAATCCTTCCCTTAGGAAGTACGTCTCGTCATCGATAGGAATCAACCGATCCCCACCTTTTTTCATACCCAACAGGATAGCGAGAACCAACCACCGTGCCAAAGCTTCTCATCTTCAATTATGAGGTGCCGCACCTATGGGAGAGAATCTCATAATAAAATCACTAGAGGGAAAAATTTCTGTTCCTGTACTCTTAGATCGCGATGTAAACAGACGTCAATTTCATAATCGGTTCCCTTTTTGCAGATTATTTCCCCTGGAGAAATAAACCAAAGTTATAATATCGACCTCGTGGCTGCAAAAGTATATTTACATATACTTGTGTGTGCGTGCGCGCGCGTGTGTGTTTGTGTGTATGTGTGTGTGTGTGTGTGTGTGCTATATGCATTGGGAAATATATTTAAGCCTTCGTTTCATCCTGGAGTGAATTATAATTCATTATGCTTTCCCCTGATAGAATTTTCAGATCTAATATTTTCAGCTTCAGGGCAAACCACAAAGAATATAGTATAATAACCATGCATACAAAAATGATCCATCATCCACATTTAACGAAAGAAATCCAGCTACAGTGACAGACAATCCTCACTTTTATAATTCCCCACCACTTGAGTTCGATACACTTCCCAAGTCCAAATTAGCTCCCCTCCTCCAACTTCCGCACTCGAAACTCGATAAAAGGTGGCCGTATCCATGCTTGTCACTCAAAAAGAAGGTGAAAATAAATATTGTTCTTCGGGCCGAACCGCACCCAAATCCAAAAGTAAGCACCACTTGACTCAACGCACCTCCACTCTTCAGCAATCCTACCTTGATCGATTGCGAAGAGGCACTATTTGGACTTCACTCGCCACCATCCATAACTGAAGCAACGAGGTGAGGTCTGCCACAGTAATGGCGAGTTTGCACTAATTATATTTTCTTTGGTAAAGACGATATTTTATCTGGGAGGTGCCCTGGAATTAATAAAAGCAAGAAAAGTTAAATCATCTGAGCCCAGCCCTTTTTTGCCAGAGTTGGAGATAGTCTTTCTCTGTGGGGTTTCTCTCTCGGTTTGTTGGTTTTAGCGAGGATGAAATATTCAGGTTCTATCTCGAGAATTTTCAGCTTGGGGATTTTTATTTTTAAGTAGTGAAAATTTATTAATGTACTTGAATTTCTCAAGCTTGGTTTTGATAGTATGAGAGCTATTATTTTACTTGATATCTGAAGCTCATATTCATATGCATAGCAGCTATAAAAAGGTTCGCGACAAAGTACTTTTATTTCCCCTTTCGGCAATTTTAGTCTTGAAATAAATGAATCAAATTCATAGCAACTGGTTATGGGGTTGGGGTATAGATGCCCTGTTAGATGCTGTGCCAATGTATTAGTGAGTTTATGCCACATTTTAAAAAGAAAAATGCCGAAAGGAGATAAATAATATCAAGACCAGGGTTCCATTTACCCTTGCTGATGATAATTGAAACGTCCAAAAAATAAAACAAAAAAAATTGGTTCTGGCTTCATTTATCCATGCAACCGCCACTGGATAAAATCGGATTATTTTATAATTCGATATATTTATTCATCATGAAGAACGCTATGATTATCTGTAACGTCACTTTTTTTTTTCCTTGAGAAAATAGCTTACTTATACACTTATACTTCACGAAAAAATCACGAATGCACTTAGTTTAACATGTTATTCGAAAGAATCTGCTATATTGCAGAATTCCTTTTACAGTTTCCCCATCATTACTTATATTTTTGAACTTACACACAGTTTTACCATGGCCCGAGATGGCGCTTTATGACATTGTCAGCATGTGAGCAGATAGAAACAGGTTCTAATAGTTAGTTATAAAGAAATGGTACTTTGTTGTGTAAAATCGCTTTTTTTTTTCAGGAAGGACTCATATATAGAATTAAAAAAAATAACACTTTATTTAAATATAAATTTGATCCAAATCGTTAGAACTGTTTTCGAGATACACGAAATAAATTTATATATATACAAGAATTGTTCGCTCAAAATTATAAGATTGATTCCGTTCAGTTCAGTTATATTAACGTCCCGTTTGAAGCAACACTAGGGCTATTTTGGGACGGACCTCGTAATTTTGAAACGCGGTCAGATGACGAGGACAACACCTGAGCTGGCATCCCCTCTCCACACCATACCAGTGGGAGGACGTTTGGTCAGGACGGATTTAACGTGAAACAGACCCCTTTACACGACTGTTCTTTGGTGGAATCGGGTCTCGAACCTGGAACCCTCCGATTCCGAAGCCAAGACCTTACCACCAGGCCACCGCGTCCCTAAGATTGATTCCATATTACATGTTCCATCTATATCATGAGCGACTCCGTGATATATAATGACTAGCGTTAAAATGCTGATAGTTGATACCGCTATGCTACATCTATCTCATGATTAACTACATACTACAGCGTAATTATTTAATATTGGTTCTCCCAACTCGTCGATACAACTCTGCTAATATTACATTATATATTATTGCATATTGCGGCGATAGATTGCATTTATCTAATGACAACTGAAGTATTTCCTTTCAAATAATTCATTATAAAAATAAAATAAAAAAATAATCTTCAGCAGCTTAGTGAGCATTTAATTTGCAATTTAATTATAAAAGTGTGTTAAATTGAGATTGCGTTTGTCTTTTTTAAGCAAAAAAAAGGATGCTTTATTAATTTTATTACTAAACAATCGAAAAAAAATACATTGAATGGTAATTTTTTTCCAAAAGTCACTTCCGATTTTCATACGAAATCCTGCTTACTGGTATGGTCAATGACAACTAAATATATAGATATTTTTTTGTAACTGAAATAAAATATTAGAATTTGCACTTTGTGAAGATATTAGTTCAAAATATATCTTGCATTTCTGAAAGTTATTGAAATTGTAATGTCTTAGTAGTAAGGTCTCGGCTTCTGGATTAATGGGTTCCTGGCTAGAAACTCATTCCCATTAAAAACTACTTGGTATGTGGGCCTGATATACTTGAAATCTGGTGCAGATGATCTTAGCGCTGCTGTGGCGTGGAAGTTAGGAGTATAAGTTGTCGACTCATGTCTCATCTCCGTCACCCGATCACGGCTCAAAACAACTAAATTAGTCCCCTTCTTTCTTTGAAAGGGTTCATAAATATAAATGAAATTTGGTGAGCATGCAAGGATTGAAATTTTTAATTTAATTTCTCGCATTATAATTGGCAACGGGATTATTTAAATTAATTAAATAAGGCAACCAATAACTTTTAGTTTTTTTAAAATAAAAATACCAAACATAATCGTAATAAAATCATCTTTCCCTAACCAATATGATAAATCTCTGCATCCAACGATAGCTTTATTGATACTTCATTATATGAACCTTACATTGACACAAACCATATTTTTCGCGTCCAAATATCACAAGCCTCTTCAGTTTAAAAATCCTAAGCCTTCAGCTTATGATGATAGATATATAGGATTCCTGTTAGCTCTCCGCCCCCCCCCCTTTTTTTTTTCATCTTTCATCCGAGGGTTGAGGGCGTGCACCGGGAGAGTGACAGGTCGCAGTCTTCGAACGAAAATTCATCTCAAATCGCCGGATTCCTATCCCGAAGCAGGATCGTTTTAGCATCTTCAAAATGGGCAAGCAAGAGAGAAGGACACCTTTTGTTGAGCGAATTCCGGCTGCCACCTGCCGGCCTTTTCACTTGACAGGGGATCTGCGTGATTGCTTTTTTCCGACATTTCCTTCTCTTTCGCAACCCCCTGTTGCCATCCCTCCTCCCACTTTCCTAACCGATCGTTTATAAAACTCCCTTTCGCCTATATAACACCTGGTGCTCCGCTATACCTTTTTGAATGATGCTTTTCTACCAAGTTTTTAAGCTGTATTTCGTGATTTCTTTTCTTTTTTTTTTTTAGAGTGTATTTTGAAAGCAAGTTGATTTTAGTTCGGGGCATCATCATTGTAAAAGTAAACAGCAGCTTTTTAATTTTCAGTGCGAATTTTCATTTTCATTTTATAGGTGCGGATATATGTCGGAAATGGCTTTAACGATGCGAGTCAAATTTCATGTTTAGATAAGTTTTGGCTTTTAAGTTTATCTATATAGATGTCTTTTCTGGGGAGAAGAATAATAATTAAAAAATAAAAAAAATTTACACACAAAAAGAATTTTTTTTTATATATAATTAACTATAAGAATAAGTATAATCAACTTCCGCTTCGAAGTGTGGACTGTGCAGTATAGCGATCAGAACAATATGAATGACGAATTGCGGGTCCTTGGTACAAGTCGCGCTTTTCTGCTTCATTTTTTCACTTATGTATTTATATTTAATATTTATGCCTTTTAATTTTTTTCTATATAGGTGTCTTTCTCGAAAAAAAAACATGATTTTGCACACAAAAACATTTTCTTATAACTAACTTTTAGGACTTTTTTGTATCTGTTTTCATGCTGTCAGTGTCATATAGTGCCATCTCGGACCGGATTTCACCATGGTAAAACTGAGCGTAAGTTTAAAAATATAAGTAATGAGAGATAAACCGTAAAAGGAATATTGCAATATAGCAGATTGTTTCGAATAACATATTAAACAAAGTGCATTCGTGATTTTTTTTTATTTAAATGACCAGTTCATATGTAGATAAAATTGAATATTCATTTGAAATCAGTATGTGATTCATATCTATATGCACTCTGCATATAGATATG
>JAPMOR010070755.1:484788-524518 GCA_026543865.1 Argiope aurantia
TTTTTCCGAGTGAGTAAAATCAAAATTTGACACGGAAGTACAGTTGTAATCGCAAGGCAACATACCGAGTTACAGTGATTTAAGTCATTCCGTTAATCTCTTTCAAAGTCCTGGCGTTTACATGCATGCTAAAGCACAAACCGACAGACGGTTAACCCTTTGAAAGATTTGGTTCAAAATTTGATAATACTCTATATTTTAGCTGCTCAGTTGCTGTTCCAAATTTAATCCATCCAGTCTTTTACATTTTGGAATTATCAAGTTCACTTATAATCAAACAGCCAGACAGACGGACTTTCCTGTGAGTGGATTTCATTCCCAATTTGATAGAAATCTACACATTTGTTCGTTAGTTTATAAACCAAATTTCATCCAAAAATGTGTTTTTCTAACTCCAGGAAGTATGAAACGTGGAGATTTGTTAAAGTCTCGTGTTCGAATTTTTTGTGACAATTACATTTTTGTTTTATTTATTTATTTTTGCATATTTCGTGTACGTGAAAGTAAAGAGGCAAAAAAAAGAAAAAAGAAAAACTGAAAACATTAATTATTTAAAAAGTTCTACAGTTCTTAAAAAATAAACCTAACTTTCCAAAATGACTTTTACTTAAAATAAGTGCCTGGATGGGCCACATTTGCAATTTGAGACTAATCCACTCCAACGAACAACGGTCGTCATCAACTGTGACACGACCTGTAATCTTCAAATAATACAACTTAGCCGCAGTTTCGGTACAGTGTTTGGGACGAGCTCGCAAATCGTAAATTATTGTCGAGACCCTTTGAAGGCGAAGTCACCGTCTAACTGTGGTAAAGTGAATAATTAAATTACTGGTTCTGCTGCGGCCCAATTAGGATCCCGTTTTCAGGAAACCGTGGCATCTGCTTTGACTCAGGCTTCCCGATAATTGCGCGGCCCAAGCTCTTGCTGTGGCAGATTGCGGGGATCTAATTCGTCAGGAGAATTTGGACCTTCTTTTCTTCGCTTCAGCGTCAGGTTCGTTATACTATTTTGAAACATCGCCTTATTGTTTTGTTCGATATTCGAGCGGGGGATTGAATTAGTCGGGGCAGTGGGTTGGGCAAGCTTTAATGTCCTGCCTGCTTGTATTCTGCTTCTTTGCTTTTAGCAATTTGGCTGCATTGAGGATTTGCTGTGAAAGTAAAAGCTTTAATTAGAAAGAAACTTGTTTTCTCTGAGTTGTGTTAAAAAGATTCGTTACTAGCGAGTTAGCGCACTGTCTGGTATACTTGGTTAATTTTTATTTTCTCGTTAACCAAGTACTTCAGCAAAGTATTCTCTTCGAAGTATCGTAAATTTTGAGGAAATGTTGAAGTTATAAAAAAATGACTTTGGGATGTTGAGAAATTTTTTCAGATTAGATAACTTCAGCCTGATAAAAGTAATCACTTTCGGAATTACGTTTCTTTATATATACAGGGTGATCGATAAAATTCTTTTAAGCCTTTTAAATTCAAAACAGTGTTTCGTTTAGTCAGGGGAGTATTGTGTGCTTTGCTAAAAAGACAATACTTAATTTGAGACAGATTACAGTGACCGTAGTGCCGAAGTTACAAAAAATAACTGAAAAGAAAAAGATAAAGAATATTTGCCAATAAGTCCAATTAGAAAAATGCATGTTATATTAAAATCATAGGGATAAGTTTCATAGAGTTATCTGTAAAACTGGAGATATTTACAATTAAAATCATGAACTTTTCGTGACTTAAAAAAAGGGTTCATCTAAAATTGAAAAATTTATTCTCCGGTATTACCATACATATATAAATATACTCCAATTTATAACAATAGCGATGTGAAATGTGTGTAACGAAGAAAGTAAACAAAAATAATAATTGAAGAATCTGAAAAGGCGCACTCGGGGAAGGCTGATAGGATACTGAGGATACCTTTTCAAGTCACAGAAAGTTTATAATTGTAATTAATCGCATATATCTTCTCCAATTTTACAAATAATTCTTTGTCACTTTTTCCTTTGTGTTTTTATCATGGTATATCATTCCTTTTTTTAATTGGACTTTTCGGCCGATGTACTTTATTTTATCAGTTATTTCTTGTAACTTTTTTCTTTCGCCGCTATGGGCTTTTTAATCTATATTAACTTTATTAGAAGTACTTAGCTATACGAGATTATATTTTCAGTTTAAAAGTACCTTATCGATCACATTGTATATCAATGTATATCAAAGACAGAAGCTGCTAGACGAATGATATTTTGTCTGTAAGATTGATGCTAAAATAATAGATATCTGCAGAATTTTGCGTGAAATCAACGGAAGAGAGTTTCCGTTCATCTGAGTACGTATGAACTCAAAAACATAACGAATTAAAAGACTAAATTTTGAATATGGTTTGATCTTCAGAATTGTGGATGAGTGTAGCCATAAGCTGACTACTCTGACCAACCGGAAGGCATACGGAAAAATCTGACAACATTGGCGGGAACTGTGGTTGAATCCTAAGAGCCATCACCGGCTACGGCACAACCTTTCCCTTAGGAAGTACGTCCTGTCATCGATGGGAGAAGCTAGGCCCCCACTTTTTTGTGTACCCATCAGGGTGACGAGAACCAAACACCAGGCCGGAAGCTTCTCATCCTTCATTATGAGGTGCCCCCCCCCGTGGGACTGTGGATGTGTTTAGAATTTTGGATTAAATCTTTGTAACAGTAGGCTTTCTGTCAGTCAGTCTCTTTGTTCAAGTGTACACGATAAGTTAAAAAGGCAACAAGCTATAAAAATGAAATTTGACATGTGAACTTGATTTAAAAATTACATATCTGTATCAAAATTTGAATCTTATCGTTTCGTGGTAAGAGGTCCAAATTACTTATGGTTTGGATATTAATAAAATTAATTGAATTTTTCAAATCTAATTCATAATTAAGTCAGTACTTAACCCTTCGGTTCGTCATGTAACCACTTGGCTACAAATTTTTTCCCTCTTAACATGTCTATTCCCTGGTCCTTCACATGTCTATTCCGTTTGTTAAATACTTTTTGATAAAAATTTGTAGAAAAGACTGATATATGGCATTAGCGGTATTAGAATTAGATTATATTTGTAAAAGGGGACTTCTATTTTTATTGTAGAATTATTATAATATAATTTGTGATGTTGAGATATTGTTTAAATCATAATGTAACTATTTGGCATTTAATCTTTTAAAAAAATTCCGCAAAAAAAATAATTTTACAATTTTTTAATTTTTTTTTTTTTTTTTTTTCTTAAATTATACACATGAAAAGTTATGCATTCTAGGGTTACAGCCTAACAGTTTAAAGAACTCAACAGAATATTCTGAAAATTTTAATTTATCGTATGATATGAATTCATAACGACGATTTAATTATGTACATTGTATATTTTTTTATTACATTGTATATTTTATTTACTTTTTTTTTTTCTAAAAACATTGAATTTTGTATTCTCGAAATTCAGTTCTTCATCTACGTAAAATACCCAAACTGGCTTCATAACAGTAATTTATACTAAAAGAAATATATTTTTACCGAAATTTCAATCTTTTGTTTTATTTTCTTCAAAATAAATTTTGCAGGATAAACACTATAATTTAACTTGAAGACGGACCATGGAATTTATTATTACACTGAAAATAATTTTCCTGGATTGCGCCGGAAAATATTGCTATCCATGGCTAGAAAACATGGCTGAAATAATCCCTCTTTTCAAGCGGAAATATTTTAACTATTTGGAGTAAACTCTTCAGCATTAATGCCAGAAACCGAAGCAAAATTATCCTTGGCATGCGAATGTAGGTTTCACGATGAATGATCGCCCCCAAAGAATGTGCTTTCGGTTTTTGAACACGGTGAAGATGTCAGACATAATTCACTTTTGGATCAAAGTCGTCATCACAAGCTTCTGTCGGGAACGACGCCTGGCTTTTCAATTGCAGTTTATTCCTTCTGCTGCTGCTTGCGCTCCCCCAACTCAATTAAGGGCGCTTCCCGCAGTAAAGTTGCGCCCCATCATTTATTCACCGCAAACACCGCACGTAGAGACTAGTCTCGCGTCCCCATTCTCTCAGGAGAATCTGGTCTCGGATTTCGTGATGCGGTGATAATTAGTTAGGCGTAACCTTCAACACCCTTTCTGCGCATCTAAAAACCTTTCTTATCAAGGAGAAAGTGCCGATTTGAAGATTCACTCGATGGTTTTTTTTTTTTTCTTATTATTATTTCCTTCTTCCTGTATCTGGTTTTTCTTCAAAGATAGTAAAATTCATCTGGGTCATCAG
Source organism: Argiope aurantia (assembly GCA_026543865.1). Classification (NCBI taxonomy): domain Eukaryota; kingdom Metazoa; phylum Arthropoda; class Arachnida; order Araneae; family Araneidae; genus Argiope; species Argiope aurantia. The sequence continues at coordinate 489,072 of JAPMOR010070755.1, forward strand.
ACGATAAGCAAAAACGAGAAAATGGGGTTAATCGGAAAAGGAAGAAAAATTTTGCAATTTTTTGGTTTCGCCGTCCGGAATTGCCATTTTTAATGTTTTAAATAATATAATAGCAAAAGAAAAAAAAATGAAGTGGTTTGTTACTTGGCCGAGATTCGTTTTCTGCTTCAGAATTCTTAAAGAATGAAGGATGAGATTCATCATTTTGCGCAATTCTTCTTTCGTAATTATGCCGGTCTGTTCTTAAAGATGAGATTGATAAGCCAAAGGTTATGTTATGCTTTTATTGTGATATCTTGAAATAATCCGGTTTTCTGTTCAAAATTAGTTCTGTAGAGCTGATTCTGATGTGATAATGCGACGGGATTATTTTTCCAAAAGCGAATCTGGTGCGTGGGTCGATCTTATCATGATTGAGATTTATGGATATTGTAAACTTAATCACTTTCTTTTCTAAATCTCTTAACCATCTGTCCCCTATGAATGGAAAGTGGTGTAATTGTTTCTTTTATTAATGATAAAGCATTCAGGGATTTCTGATATTCGTGCTTGTTATCAGGTTTAAGAAATTTAATTGAATTGCCAATCAAAACAAACAAAAATCAAAACTCAAAAACTAGTTTTAAAAGAATAGGAGAAAACTAAAAATGAATGCATATATTTTGTTGCATAATTTTTAAAGGGAATTTCATCTTCGTATATCATTATATATATTTTTTATTAATGTATGAATAATTCTTATTTAAACATTTTCAAGGCTGTGGCGAAATATACTAATTTCTAACTTTACCATCTTTTAAATGTGGAGGAAAAATTATTTTACTTTTATCATTAATATTATCTGATTAAAGTTGTTATTAATAATTTTTAAAAAAACCCCAAAACTATTAATAAACATTTTAACGCATAATTTTATATTAATAATGGAATTTATTATTATTGTTGTAGTTTCGATCTTGTTGTTATTCTGTTCGAATAATTTATAACCATATAGAAATGAAACGGCGGTGTCAATTCTCGACAAATTTTTCGATAGAAAAAAATCTAAAGTTCTTTTAATTTTTCGGACCATATAATAAAGGATTTTGAATTTTAATTGAAGGAATATTTAAGAAAATTGATTGATAAACCAAATTAATTTATATATAATAAGCGACATGAATTTCTTTTCTTTCTTTATTTAATTTAAAAAAATAATTCTTCAAGGGTTAAAGAAATTGAAAATGAAATTCTCTTAAAAACTATTAAGTTATACGCAATTATTTATATCAAGCGTTAACAGTATAATTTGCTGTAAGATTAAAAATACAGGACCGATAACTATCAAAATGTGCCTGCTGATTTTGTTCAATAGATTAACACGTGATTTAAAATAATGATCCTACTAACCGGTAATTTAAATGAATTAATTTAAATTCGTTAAAAAACAATTATAATTTTAAAAAAATTATTTTAAAATTAGATTTTTTTTTTTTTCAAAAAACAGTTAATGGAGATATGTCATACTGTAAATACAAAATCTGCACCAAAAATAAAAATCTATAAAATTAAGAAATATAATATCGATTATTTTTTGAGAACTTAAAGAAATTATTCTCTGTAAATTTTCAAAAGTATTACATTTTTGTCTTAAAACCTTAAATTTGTTCTTGTCAATTCCAAGAATTTAATATTAAAGCTATAGTTAATACATTATCCAGCTGTTCTGAGTTCTAAATAAAATCACAAATTCTTTGATAGTACATGCTTGTCCGAATTTTCAACATTAGCTTTCAAAACTAATTAATAAAATCGTCTTCATTTATTAACTTCAGTTAATTTCCACAAAACAAGTGTATTAAATAGTTTTTGTTTCCATTAAATAATGTTTCATTTGAACATTATATCTTCAGTAAAATCGTACTTAACCCTAACTAATATGTAAGAACCATGCATACACACATACAGCAAAAAAAAAAAAGAAAGAAAGAAAACCCTCAACATTACATCATATAAAAACAAAACTGACGAGAAAAAAAAATCAAAAATCAAACTTTTCAAACGCTTTGAGCTGTTTAAATAATATATCTGAAAATTACATTTCTCGAGATAAAGTTCTGTCAAGTGTTTTTAATCCGAGTCCTTACATAAGACGTTTCCTTTCATATTTATGCACGGAAATAACTTCTTGGGATTTTGTATCATCTTAGAAAACTTTACAACTTTTATCTTTTTCCAGTCACCGATACTTCCGGAATGATTCTTCAGCAAAAATTTCGAACCTGAAAATACAAGGAGGTACAGAAGAATCCAAACCCACTCCAGCCCTTAAGACCTCCATTTCCAAACCAGATTACTTCTGCCAAATGAACAATGAGACCACTATGAGAGTTGGATTAAAGCATACACCGGTAAACCAAACGATGATGATAGAAGATGGCATATTCCTTTTTCCCACAAATGCTGCATTCATGGTAAACACTCGAGTTGCTCCAGCTCCTTTGACAACCAGGAATCGCCGGAGCAGATAACGAAAACGGGGACGAAACCTAATCCTTATGCGTATCTCTTTGTGTCAAAACAAAGACCGGCTTCAATCCTGTTTATTTCCAGACATGGGTTTGCGGCGTGTATTTATAAATGGGGGAGTGATTCCATCATTGGAACATGGCATCAAAGAGGGGTACATGCTTCATCTCTCTTTCTGTCTATCATTGGGGTGGGTCCTCTGGGGCGATGAGGAAGAAGATATCGTCTGCTGCTAATGGTTGGGGAGAGGGGGAGGGAGTGTGTGGATATCCCGATTTCTGTTCCGCGTCGTTAGATGCACGTGCTAGTGTCGTCTTTCGTAGTCACGCGACTATAGTGCACCAGAATAGGTATTTTTCTAACATTCACGTGTCAAGAGCGTCTCGTGACAGCATGCATCTCGTTGGAGCGGTGAAAAGTTTTAAAAATAGGTTACTGTGGCGGTGATTCAGTTTTGTTTAATCCTTCGAGTAACTTTGGAACTTTCATAACTGGATGAATTTGCAACATGTTCGGAGTTAAGTAAAAAGTTAACTTATTTCAAAGTATGGATTAAATGGATTTTGGAAAATCGCAATTTCTCGAATTATTTAATTTCCTCTCCATCTGTCTGTGATACAAAATTCAGGGGAGGGATGTTCATCCTTAAATAACGTATCCTTAAATAACGTATTGCTTTAAAATGAGGCTTTCTAATTAAGTTTAGAATGAATTCATTTATTTGTTCTCCAATTTGAATGAGAGTTATTTTGTGATGCATCTCATTATTTATGTCATATGACGGAAGATGCAATGAAATGGAACTACATTCTTCGATTTTTCTCACTACATCAACAATAATTAAATAATAACGGTAGATTTGAACTTTTTCTTGCAATTGTTACCTTAGATATTTTTTGGGTGGAAATTTTTCTGATGTTGTACAAGTAGATTACCATATATGAATTCAAATTGCTACAGATGATGTACCAGCAAATTTTCCAGTATATGAAAATTTCTATGAAGATATGCTTCTATTAAACCACTATTTTTCGTGCAATTGTTACGATAGATTTTTTCTAGGTGGAAGGATTCTGATGTTGTACCAACAGGCTAACATATATGAGTGCAACTGCCACGTATAATATACCAACAAATTTCAAATTTTCCATTATATGGAAATTGTATAGATGCTATACCACTATTATGCCATTATTTCCTTGCAATTGTTATAGTATTTTGGGTGAGTGAGTTTCTTGTTCAGTACCAGTATTGCAAACTGCTACAGATCATGTACTAGCAAATTATCCATTATATGAAAATTTGTATGAAGATATTCCACTAGTTTTCTTGCAATTGTTGCTGTAGATTTTTTTTTTTTTTTTTTTTGGATGAAAGGGTTTCTGGTGCTGTACCAGTAGGCTAACATATATGAGAGCAAACCTCTACAAATGATACACTAATAATTTTTCCATTTTATGAAGATTTGTATATATTCTGTACCACTATTTTTCTTGCAATCGTTACGGAATTATTATTATTATTATTATTATTATTATTATTATTATTATTTTTGAATGACAGTGGGGAAAAATGGGATGGGAGATTTTTGGTGAATTATCATTAAACAACATATATGAGTGTTAACTGCTATAAATGATGTATCAACAAATTTTCTTTTATCTGAAGATTTGAATAGATGCTATAACACTATTGTAACCCTATTTTTTCTTGCAATTGTTACCGTAGATTTTTTTTGGGTGGGGTGGAGGATTTTGTTGCTGTAACGAGTAAATTAACATATATGAGTACAGGTTGTTTCAGGTGATGTGTCAATAAATTTTCCATTGTTTGAAGGTTGTATATGTGCTATATAAACTATTTTGATATTATAATCCGTTCCAAAATCTACACATCTTTTTTTTAATCATCCCTCAGATAATTTTTCTTTCATTTCTTACTTTATGATCATTTCATTTATTGCCAGTTATAAAGAAAAATATGTACTCTCCAAAACCACTGAAAAGAGCCATCGTTCTTTTATTTCAGTGGCGTAAACAAGGCCGACAGCACTTCTCTATTCCAAAGCCAAAATCAGCTTTTTAAAAGACTTTTAAAACATTTAATCCTTAAATAATTGAAAATTAATGTGCTCCAGGCCGGTTGGTTTTTAAGCGGAATCGAACTTATCTCTTACATTCTTTTAATGTTAGGAAAATAACAATATTCAATCACTATGTCACTCTGTTATTTTTTACCCCCAATTTCATTATTTCGTATTCAAAAGTAATTTAGAAAAAAATTCATATGGATTTGAAAACCTTGTAATTAAAAATGAAATACTGTCTAAAAACGCTACTTCGCGTGCATGCAGCAACTATTCGATATGAAAGGGAAAAAAATTATATAAATTCTTCGCACTACATCGTTTTTTTTTCCCTAGATTTTTCATTATTGTGATATTTTGAATCATTTGTTTTGAACTGCATATTGTTTCGTCTACACGCAAATTCAAAACAATATTATGTTCTTTTTATACTTTTTAAAAATGATTCAATTTTTCTGGAGAATTTTTAATAATTCACCATTGTATTACTTGTATTTGTTATTTATCAATCTATTATTAATACGATTTGTTCAAGAATACTTAATAAAAAAATAAAGTAAATAAGAAATATTTCTAGAAAAATCATTCGCAATACATAATCAGAAGAATTATTAAATCGAAAATTAAATGTATTCTAGCAAAATAACGAAATGAGAAAATATAGTAAATATATTTTTTATTTAATTGAAAATGCATTGCAGAAGAATAATTTTTTCGTTCGTTTTATTTGATTCTTCAAAAAGACCTAATATGTTCCAATTTTTGCTTTTAATAACATTTCCCCAAGTTGAAAATTAAATGTCTCCCTTTGAAAACTTTAATATTCAAATCAATGCTCCATGTTTAAAAAAACATTAAAATAATTTTACGTGCTATATAAACTATCTTTAAAAACAGATCTCTCATTGCGTCTCAGTACACTTAACAAAACATTTAACAAGATTTAATTTCAAGAAGCTATTAAAATGTTCGACTCAAAATTAAAGCTACAAAATACTAGCTTCATATAAAGTACGAAGAAGATCTGAACTGAAAGAGCCACTATACTGCAGCGATCGGACAGGGCAATAGAAAAGTCACGCTTACATTAGTTGCAAAAAGTAGTCATGTGATTATCCTTCATTGTAACATCAAGAGCACCAAAAAAAAGAAGGAAAAAGAAAATAAGTGCGCAAGTCGTTCGCACACTTTATCACTGTCTCAGCTTTCTATTGCGCTTTCTATTATTATTTTCTACCACTAGCTTTCTATTACACTCAATGTTTGTATCAGTATAGGCGCTGTTAAGGGAAAAGAGTGGGATTACGACTTTTTATTCCGCAGGAAAATGTGAAACAAAGCAGCAAAGCACAACCGAAATATACATAAAGATAGCACTTGCAGAATTCATATCACACAAACAACAAATCGCTGTTCAACAACAACATTGCTACAGCTAGAGAGTTCGCTCGACGATCAATAGTCTAAAGATTCACTTCTTCAGCCATCGCGTTTGTATAGGTTTTCCGGCAGGCTATAGAATTTTCAGGAGAAACTCAGTATCTCAGCTCTTAATAAAAATATCGACATAATTCTTGTATTTTCCAGAGCTTTAATTTTTTTCTCCAAATTTTTTGCTAAGATCAGGAATTATTTAACTGGTAATCATTCAGTATCCTTTTAGAATATATTTTAAGCTACGGTACTAACATTGCTGGTTAACAATATTACAAATTCCTAACAGTATTCTTAATGCGAAGTCTTGTTTATTTTACATGTTGCTAGTAGTGTTTTAGTTCATGATATATTTTATAAATATGATTGAATATCAATAATCTTTATATCCCCGCAAAAATTTTACTTGAAGTTGTGAGACACTAAACTATTTATGAATGCAATCTAAGTTTTCAATTTTTCCAAAGACATTATAGAAGAGTCGTTTTATTTGGCGAAGAAATAAAAGAAATAGAAATTGTACCTCTTATTACATCTCGACTGTTATCAGCATGTCATCTCATTTTAGATTGCATCGCGGTGGTATCCTATGTTATCGTCCCCTGGAGAGAGTTTTCTTCTTTTTCTACTAAATCCTTACAAGAAATGTTCCGTTTCAGCCTCACACTCAGAAAGAAACTGAACTTATCTTTGGCTCTCTTCTGCTATTTCTATCTCTTCTTTGCTTTTCATTCTTTCCGTAACTCCTCTGTTTTATAATTAAAGCCTAGGCTCAGTTTGCGGTTAGGATTAGTGAGGGGTTTTTTTTCTTCTTCTTTTTATTGTTATTACCCAACTTTTCTGGGTTTTTTTTGTTTTTTTTTTTCCTTATTTTAGCTCCAGACTGAAAACTTTAGATTCGGGAAGAGATCAAATCAAATGAAAAGTTCGGTAGAGTAGGGGGGGGTAAAAAGAGGAGAAAGGACAAAAAAACTGGCAGGCAAATAAATCTACACCCAACAATAACTCTTGTCAGAAAGGAGAAGGAAAAGGGTTGGAAAAAGATGGGAGAAGTACACACACAAACACTACAATAACAACAATGGAAAAAAAAAAATTCTAGATTGGATCTAAAAAAGAGTCCAAAGATATAAATAAAAAGCAAGAAAAAAGTTTCGAAATGGTCCCTCGAATGTTGTTTGTTCAGAAAGGTTGAGCTCAGTAGTAAAAGGTTTTTCGGCCTGTTTTTATTCATTTATTTATTTATTTTTTAGGTACAAAACCGGATTAACCTACGATACAAAAAAAAAAGGGAGAGAAAAAAGGGGTTATACTATATAAAGGGGCTATGATCTTTCTCTGATTCCTAGACGAGCGCCTTTGCTTTTAATAAGTGATGAGACCAATTTTATTTGGTTCTGTATAGTTCCAGAAAAAAAAAAAAGAAAGAAAGAAATGCCTCTTTTGTATTGGGTAAAATCTTTAAGACGTTTTTTTAACCTGCTTTTTGGAATTTGTAAATATTTTTTATGTGAAAAAAGAAATGGCTTTCATTAACTGAAATTTTCGTGACATCAGTTATATAAGAAGAAATTAAAAATTTAAACAAAACTTTTATCTATTTGTTTCTTCTGTATTCATGAGCATCCGGGGTCTACTGTCCCTCTATATATATATCCTGTCTCTCTCTCTCTCTCTTTTTTTCTTATTAATATTTAGGTGAGAAGAAAAGTTTAATGTTATAATATATATATATATATATATTTGAATATAAGAATTTCATTTTTTTTTTACACGTACAAATACAAAAAAAAAAAAAAAAAAGAACTAGATGGCCGAAATTTAGTAAGAGACCTTAACGCCAATTTTGCAGATTTCTGTCAAATTGTTGAAGAAATTCTTCTAAAAATTGTCGGTCTATTTGCAAGCCCGTGTGTATGCGAACACAATAACTTAAAGTTCAATAAGCTAGATAGATGAAATTTGATATATTGTTTCATCATCGGAAATGAGACGTGTTTAGTTTATTATAAATCTGTCAAAAGAATGACCATCATCCGCTTATATATTTTCATATAAATGAACATGAAAATTAAAAAATATATATAACTATTCAGATATATGAAATTTCGTGTTTGGTCTTGTATTAAAATTATAGACCTGTTTAACATTTGGATCCAATCGATCGGTAAAAATTGATATCCAAAAAATTCATTTTTATCTGCATTATAAATCTGTGTTAACATTTTAAATTACGGATACGTATAAACTTTTGGATACAATCGATCGGGGAAAAAAATGTCGATAACAAATTTTGGGGAAAATCCTTAAAACTCTGCCTTGTCTATCTTTATGTTTAGAATGAACATGGTAATTCTAAAACGGAAAGAGCAAAAAGGATGAAAATTTCGTATCTGATAATTTTTTTTATCAAAATTGAATCCTACTAAATTTAGGAATAGAACTGTGGTGAAGCTTTATAAGCTAGATAACAGCTACGAGACATGAGTAATTACTTTTGTCTCGTAGCTGTTATCTAGCTTATAAAGCTTCACCACATTACGTTATCTCGCTTATAAACTTTCACCACATTAATCACGTCCGGGTCACCAATGTTGCTATTGGCGATAGCGAGGACCGAACTCGCAATGTTTGGGTTCGTAGCCGTGAGTAACATGACCACAAGACAAAAGTAATTACTCATGTCTCGTAGCTGTTATCTGGCTTATAAAGCTTCACCACATAACCTTTATAGGAAAGAGAATCTATTTGTGTTAAGTGAAAACATGGCTAGAAAATCAGATGAGGGAATAATTTAATTTCAACGTTATTAATATTTCCATTAATTTTTCTGTGATCCAATAAAATTCTTTCCAAGGTAGTTTTTTTTTTTTCTTCCTTCTTTCTATTCGTTTATTTGAAATTAAAAAAAAATATTTTCATGTCTGCACAGTATGACTTAACTACTGTAGTCTTCCTGAAAGTTTCCCGCATATTCCAATAAAAGTCCCTCTTCACTATCTGCTATTATGGACCTTGAGTACGTCGTGAAAGTTCCATATGCATTGGTGGACAGTAGTTACGAGCTATAGATATTCGTCGTGAATCTAGCACTTTTATTGAATCTACCTATATATTTTGGATACCTTTTTACGGAATCAAATGAAAACAAAATTTAGCACGGATTTGCAGTTGTAGTCGCAAGATTTTATAATGAATCTTATTGAATTTAGTCAATAGTTTATGAGTTGTGCTCGCATGTATGCGAAACACCTGATCGGCAGACAGTAACCCGTTAACAAATTTGGTACAAAAGTTGATACAAAATTATATTCTAGATACTACCCTGTGTACAAAATTTTATCTATCTAGCTGTTTGAGTTTTGTAGTTATCGAGTTCACTCGTAATCAAATATCCAAACATATAAATTTAAAAATGTAATCATAAGTGCGTGTACCAAATTTCATCAGCCTCGCTCTAAACATTTTTGAGAATGCTTTGTATGGTTTAGGCAAACACAAGTTATGAGATATAAATCTATGGCGTGAATCTAGCCCTTTTACTGAATCTACCTATATATTTTGGAAGCCTCGCCAATGCTAAAACTATGTTTTTGCGAACTCAAGGAGGTTTAAAATTTGGAGATTTGTCAAAATTGTGATTTTTTATTTAAGAATACTACCTCTATACTTCGTGTACTAGAAAGCAAAAAGCTTCTATAATCCTAGCTGGGATTTTAACATCTTTTTGCCTAACCCTATTTATTCCATAAAATAACTAAATAAAGAAAAACGGTGCTTTTATCTACTTTTTAAAGGTTCTTCTAAAGTGAGTAATGTGTCTTCCGATAAAAGTATTTATTAAGAAAAAGTCAACGCTAGTGCTTGAGCAAAAAATAATAAAATAAAATGCTATCTAAATCCATTTTCTCGCTTAGGAAACTGGGACAAAAGAACATCAATTCAGATGCCAATCGGTGAAGAAATATAACAGGAAGCTAGATAAATAAATAAATAGAGACGAACTGAAGCAAAAAGTCAATTGATGCATCTTCACAAATAAACCAACACTTTCACAGGAACAATTCTAAAGTTTCCATTGGAATAAATGGAACAAAATGAGTGGTCAGAAAGAATTTGTATCGATCAGTTGATGGCTAGTACCCCGCTGTTAATAGCGGGATGCTGAGTCCTGTCTGTTAGTACCTATGCCCATGGGGTTCTGCTCTGGTGAAAAGAACCACCAAAATGCAGAAAGGTGCATCGACAAGAAATAAAAGCAAAAAAAAAAAAAAAAAAAACTAGGAAACCGGATAGGTTGGGGGATGGACGTCCAAAACAAGAACTTTTTCTCGCTGAACATCTGTTCTTTCCCTTGGAACACCCAATGGGATAAAAAAGAAAGATACCGTCCTGCGATAGATAAAAAAAGGAAGAATGCATTAGCGCGGGGTGCTCCATCCTCTGGCCACAGCAGTTAAGGCTGATGCAGATTTTGGTAGAGATGACGGTTTAAGGAGGTAACGGATCAGTGAAGGAGGCAGTGGAGCGTGGTCACGCTGCCTCCACTTTGACCTTGCAACGAATTTTGGTAACATCGTGAGAAAGGACTTGTCTTGATGACAGGCTTTCATTTGGGAGGAGTTGGCGGGGTAGGCGTGTTTCTGTGAGGGAGTAATGCTGCGCTGAGTAATTTGTGGTCTGATTTTGCTCGCCAACAGAATGCTTAAATTTTGGTGGAATTTTTAAAAGTTGGCTAGGTTTGGCTGTTGCGTGGTAGGTTGATTGTGGAGTCGCCGATGTGTAATTTTGTGTTTTTTGTTAGATAAAAAATAAATATTCGTGGGAAATTTCAAAGGCGTCAAAAGTTTCTTGTGATTAGTATCTGATGTTTGTTTTTCGTAGGTAGTCAGTTTTCAGGAATGTAGCGGTTTTCATGAGCTGTTTAGTATTTTTGTTTACTTGTTTAAGTACAGAGATTATGATCTTGCCCTCTTCTCTTTTCTAAATTCCTCTGTATAATTTTTTTTCTTGTTTCAGTTTATTTAAAATTTATTTCATCCTTCCGTCTTATAAACAAATTTCAAACCTTGATTTTTTTTAAAAAAAGGTATGTGTTTTTAACGGCATTTTACGTTAAACAATTGTAAAAGATTTTTTATTTTCTCTTATAAAAAATACACCTGCGTCCTTGCATAGGAGTAGCGCATCTTCCGGGCGTCCCTGGTTCGAATCCCGGTTCGGGCATAGTTGTTCTTCATCTGTGTTCTATCTTTGAGGTGTGTGAATGTGCTCCCTGTAAAAAGGGGTTGTGAAAGCGAATGTGTGAGTTTCATTTTCATAAGAGCTAGAAGTCAGACTTCTGGCCTCGGGTGATCAGGGGTCTTTACCCTCAGAAGCTGCTGCACCCCCTTTCCGTGGTAACGCGGACACGACATCATCAACAGGAAATATCATAATTGATCAAAAAAAATTCGAATTCGAGATTTTGATTAATCTTTACCTTTCTTTCCACTCTAAGTTCGAAGAACACATTTTTTGGCATACTATATGCCTGTCTATGAACATGATAATTAAAAAACGCTTTGAGCTAGACGGATGAAATATGATATTTGAACTGACAATCAAACTTGTAGATTTACACAGAACTTTAAACGAAATCTATTCAGAGGAAGTCTATCTGCCTGGCTGTACAATTGTAAATGATCTCAATGACTCCAAAACGAAAAGAGTTAGGTAGATAGATACAAGTTTGTACACAGGTTTAGAATCCAAAAAATAAATTCTTGGCAAATTTTGTACCAAATCTGTCAAATGTGTGACCGTTTGTCGATCTGTACTCCAGAAGTCATGAATTCAGAATGTAACTACTCTTAAGGGGAATAATGTAGATTAATGAAATTTGGTACGTTATCTTGGGACTATATATGTAGTTCATTGCCAAGTTTTGGTTCCATGCGGTCTGCAAAAAGGCGTTCATTTCATACTATAAATTCAGTAAAAAAGGATATATTTACAAAAAAATTTTTATTTTGTAACCTTTTTTCTTAATGCCGTGTAAGGCGTTGGGGACCTTACCCAGACCATAATTTTATCCCATGGAAAAGTGATAAAAGCTTAATTTGAGAATATACGGAAAGTTTCGGAAAGACCACCCAGGCTGACTTTCTTCGCATGGTATCAAATTACATATTTAATTCACAATCAATTAAAATAACCCTCAGCTTTTTTTTTTTTTTTTTTTTTTTTTTTTGCACGATACGGTACTTGTGTGTATTGTATTTAATGAAGATCGTGTCCGAATTTTGGACTACTTTTTTGTAAATTTTGGAACAAATCAACAGTTTTGGTGTTAAAGTCACATATTAAATTTCATTTTTTCTGCTGGTTGTGTTTTTGAGCCATCTCTTTTAACATGCAAAAAACAGACAACCTACTTTGTGAAAAATCTTAAACATATTAGTAATTTTATTCTCAAGATCACGTGCTAAAATTCATATCTTTAGTTTGCAGCGTTTTTTAATAATTGCATACACACAAAGTCATCGCATTTACATACTCACTTCACAGATCGATACAAATTAAATTTATAGATAAAATTTGATATGCATGCACAATTTTATTACTAAAAAAGGCTACATTTCATCTATCTGGCATGCTTTCTACTAGAATTATTTTTTTCTCATGGATGAATTTTGTTCAAAATTCGATAAAAATCATCAATTTTGAAGTAAAAATTATTTAACAAATTCCATCAATCTAATTTGTTGCCTTTTCAATTACACTGTTCATTGACACACAAATAATTTTTTTAAAAAAAATCATAACAAAAAAGTATTATTTTATTCCTTCAAAAGCGTTTTAAGATCCTGTGTGTGTCAAAATTATCAAAATTTTTTATTGAAAACTGTTCAACTCAGCACTTTATTGTCGGGTGCACATCTAATTGCATAAATCAACATTCGAAACTTTGTTATAAACACTTTGGAATTTTTCAAAATGTAGAATTCAATCTTTAAATTTTTGATAATGCACAATTAATTATTCCCCAAAAATGGATAAGTGTCATATATTTACGAAGAAAAATATCCGTGATGCATGATTTTCTTTGTAACAACTAATTAATAAATTAATACTATGAAATAATGAAGTACTTTGTATTTGTTCCTTTCAACTTCAAATCGAAAACAACAGCCATCAGCATTTTAGTAACTAATGAAAAGTAATCACAAACATGGAAATTATATTAAACGAAACATATTAACGAATTCGCATTCAAAATCTGCATGAAAGAGAACGGACAATTATTTAAAGATTTCTGCAACTAAAATGCGTTATTATATTTCTCGTTTAATTCATTGGATTATCGAAAATAATATGAACTTTTAGAATAATAATAAAACTGCTGTTAATTAAAGATATAAATTCTCTGTGATTGATAAAAAAGAAAATACGTGGAATTACATCTTATTAATCATCATCTACCTTAGGGCATATTATCCGCTCAAATTCATTTATCCATTTGTCTTTACAGTTAAATAAAAACAGATGATAAATTCACATTCATCGTACTTAAGCATAGTTTTTTAAATTTTCAATGTCCTTATAAGATTTTTTCAAATACATTTCGTTTGACACATTAAAAAAAAAAGCGTGGATTTTGAAAATTGTATTTTTTTCTATAACATGCTACTTGTTCTGTTTTAATATATTTAATATATTAATATTTTAATATATTAAAGTTTCGAGATAATCATAAAAAATTTCTCAGCTCTGTCATCATATTACACTGCTTTACGAATTGGCGATTCATTGCAATCATTCAAATGTTATTTTCTCTAACGTCAGAGCTATGCTACTGGTTAGCTAGTTTGACAATAAATCATCAAAAATTTATCGTTCTTAAAGTCATAGCTTCTCTGCTCAAGAATTGTCGCTTCACTACAACCAACACAATGTACTTTTCTTGTTCAAAGATATATTGCTTGTTTTCTAACCAGACAGTGCAATTAATTATTAAAAATTTCTCGTTTCTTAGATCCAAGCTGTTCTGCTCAAGAATTGTAATTTCATTATAACTGGTTACGTTTTATCTCCTCTATTGTCATGGCTACACTACTCAAAAACTGACGCTCAACTACAACTACTGGAAAGTTCTTTTCTCTAATGTTAGAGCTATACTATTCATTATCTAACCTGACAGTACAATTATTGAAAATTTCTCGTTTCTAAGATCATAGAGCTTCTCAAGAATTGCCGTTTCATTAAAAGTAATTCAGTTAACTCTTTTCTATCAACATAGCTACTCTGCTCAAGAATTGACGCTTCACTACAATCATTGAAAACTTCTTTTTTCTTATGTCAGAGCTATTCTCATTTCTAAGATCATAGATGCTCTGCTCAAGAATTACCCTTTCATTACAACTATTTAATTTGCTTCTCTTTTATTACCACAGCTACATTACTCAAGAATTGACGTTTCACTACAACCATTGTAAAGTTCTTTAATGCTAGAGCCATACTGTTTGTTATCTGACTTGATGGTACGGTTACTAAAAATTTCTCGTTTCTATGATCATAGCTGCTTTGCTCAAGAATTGCCTTTCATTACAATTGCCTTTCATTCTCCCCTATTTACACAGCTGCATTGCTCAAGAACTGACACTTCACTACATTCAATAAAAAATTCTTTTCACTAATGCCAAAGGTGCATGCTCGTCATCTATCCCGTTAGTAAAATCACTGAAAATTTCTCTTTTCTGACATCATAGCTATAATGTTCGAAAATTGCCATTTCCTTAATAATAAGTTAATATCTTTCTCCTCTATTTACAGATCAAGAACAGGCGTCTCACTGAAACCGTTAAAAGTTGCAACTACATCCTTTAAAATTCTCAACATAGAATTTCTAGTCGTTTAAAAAATTTTCTGTTGTGACAGTGCAAGTTTCTAGCAAAATAAAAGTGTTTGCTTTAATTTATTATTTAAATCAACATTGTAGTTGATTCTTTTGCAAGCATAAAAGCTGGATTAAACTTATAGAACTGAATTACTGATCGCTTACGCGCTGACCGGAATCCATCTTTCTCTCGATCTGAATTCCTGGATATTAAAGTAATTAAGAGATTAAACGATATCGTTGCTTTGATATCGTTCCTTCGATGCAAAATGTCGTACTAATTTATTTTTAGTCAGCTTTTGCTAAAGCAGTGAAAATTGGTTGGGGGTGGGGGAGTGACGGGGGTGCAAAATTTGTCGGGTAATAGAAAAGAGATTAAATTATTCTCTGCGAGGCGCCGTTATCTATTACAGAAAATCTTATTTAAAGCCTTGCTTGTGTAAGGGGGTGGCTCGTTTGTTTGGAGAAAACTCTCGCTTTTATCGCTTTCTTTTGTGTCAAATTAGAATTCTTTAATTAAAGAAAGTAAGAAGGGGAGGATGATACCCAATTTCCTTCCAAGTTCCGTTCCACTTTTTCCTCTCTTGTTAAGGAGGAGGATAGTTTTGTCAGAATTCAAAACGAAGATTCAGTTGAAACGTGAACATTCTTGGAGGAACGTGGGGAGTTTGATTAATAAGGTTGGAGTATTTTTATTTATTTATTTGAATGATTTTCTAAAGAACATAATTGTAGCATTGACGGTAGTTTTGGATATAATTTGTTTCGGAAGTATTATAGTGTTCGAATTAATACTTTCTGCATTTAAAACAGAGCTTTATTCACTTACAGTGTACGAGTAATTTATATCTAGTTTAGCTTAAAATTTAGTAGGTTATCGTTCCATTTTGTTGCAATACTAGAACTGTTTTGGTGCGAACTCGTAATTTGGAATTATGTTTAAATCAATTCCAAAGACAGCGATTTTTCTTTTTTTTCAGATTTTTGTGTCAAACTAGTATGAGAACAAGTTAAACACAATAAGAAGACTGAAAGTGAATCACAAATTCTCAATTCATCTTTGATGAATGGAGTATCAAAACCTGCTTCTTATAAATTTAAGTCACTATTCGGAAATGTAAATTTCTATCTCCAAATCCTTTTTTCACTTTCTCATATACGAAGTATAGAGGAAGTATTGTAATCTTCAAAAAAATTAAAATTCGAGATTATAACGAATCTCCAGGTTTCAGAAGTTCCTGAATCTGAAAAACACATTTTTGGTATTATGTCTGCCAATCTGTCTGAAAACACGATAACTAAAATAAATAAATGAATAAAATAAACTTTGATGTTAATCAGTTGAAATTTGCTACAAGGAATTACTATCGAACTTGTAGATTTCTATCAAATTTTGAACGAAATCTATTCTCAGGAACTTTGTCTAACTGGATGTTCGACAACAAATGAACTCAATAACTACAAAATTCAAAAAACTAACTAGAAAAAATTTGGTACGAAGATTTATCATATGAAATATATGTGCTTATCAAATTTTGAACTAAATCTGTCAAACGATTGACCGTTTGTCGGTCAATTTTTTCGAATGCATATAAATGCAATAACTCATAAACAATGAAATTCGATCTGTTATCTTGTGACTTCAACTGTTGTTTTGTTTCAAATTTTAGTGTCAGTTGGTCGGTAAAAAGGCATCCAATTCTCGCGACAGGCATCCATACATATAGAATAGAAAGGCATCCATACATATTCTTGCGATAGATTCAATAAAATAGATTCTAAATCCATACCAAAGATCTGTATTTAGGACACTTGCACCATCACTAATACCATGCAAATTAATTGCAGTCTTGCCCAATGTCCGCAATTTTACGCGGATTAGATATTTCTTGGAGATTTGTGAGAAATTTTCTGGGGCAGGGAACACTCCTAACTTTTTGTGGGGAGACATTTTTGTGAGGTGTCATTAGTTTCAGGTATATTTATCATATATTTACATTAAGGGATGTTTCAACGGGTTACAATAAAGATATAATGAATTATGATAATGACTTAGGGTCATAAAAAATGCATATTAATAATTTCATAACACTTTGCTAAATAAATAAGCAAAAATGTATACTAAGCATTATTTACCCTTAAAACACATAAGGAAATTAGCGTTATTTATCCTGAGCACATTGGAAATTAGCATTATCTACCCTAAAGCTACTAATTATATCTTAGATATGTGTTTGCTTACATATTCATGACTATTTATTTACCAATAAGAAGAAATTCATTAATTCCTGAAATATCATTGAATCACATTACTTTGAATTACTTCCTCAAATATTATAATGCTCGCGAGTATCAACATAGAGGCTTGCCACCCCCACTTGAAAGCATCAGCAGCTGCAATTTCAAAAACAGAACTCTATATCACCGAAGTCACTCCCTCCCGGGGTTCTCGATACACTCGAACAATGCACAGATCGGAGTGAAGCCAATAGAACTGACCAGGTACCGCAAGAAAAGTCATCTGAAGGATCACTACCATGAAATTTGCAAAAGAAAATGCGGATAGGGCGTCTGAAAGCTGCCTTTTATTGATCAATGCCTTTTCTGTCTCCAGGGGTTAACTCCTTTCAGGAAAAGAATCTCGCCATTAAACATAGGGACTTTCAAAAGCATGGGTTTTGCATTTAGAAGAGCGGGTGGCAGATATTTCTTTTTCATATTCTAAAGGTACTCCCCCCCTCCCCCCATCTTTTGAAGGTTGGTCCTGTTTTCTTTCTTACATTGCGCCCACCCCCTATAGAGCCAGCACAACAAATGCCATCTTGGGTTCAATCGCTCTTCCAGCTTAGATTCGCAGGAGACAGTTTACATTCTTTGGGTTCGCTTACCAGATGTCCTGTGAGACTTCTAGTTTCATAGGAACACCCTGGAATGCTCGACGGGGTGCGGCGAATGATTCTTACGAGAACACAATTGCACTTTGATTTCTGGAAGGCTGAAAAACTCCTCCTGTATTGAGTGGGAGGAGGTATTTTCATTGTGATGATTTTTTCCCCCTTACTATAAATAGAATTCTAATTTTTGACTTAAAATTAAATGACAAAAAAGCTTTCATGGACCTTCCTTCATCTTGTCGTCAAATAGAAATTTTAGGAAACGTCTTCATCTCTATGTATTGCGACATCATACACAGTGTTCTCTACAGTGTTAATTTAAAAACCATATATCAAATTTCATCCTTAACATGTTGAATGCCATGGGGATTACCTGTGACCGTCACTGAGTTTGTTTGTCAATCCAAGGGTGTCACTGGTGATGGGTGATATTACGATTTCTAAAAATCCGATTTCATAATCCGAGAAAAATTTCAGTGCCAATATACGTATAATATCTATATATTATAGATATATAAATGGATAGATAAATGTTATATATATATACAAATAAAAAAAATAACATGGCATTGTTGCGCTTGGAGAGTCGCCGGTGACAGCAGTAAAATAAACATTTCGATCGATTACATAAATAAACTTTTTCTATTGTTAATTAATATTTCACGAAAATATTCAATGCATAATGAGAAATTCATGTTGGCCAGACGAACAAGTCATGTGAAATTAGCGCTGCATTCAATATGCTAAAGATCATCCCGTTTTTGAGTAAATGTATTAATAGATAGACATAAATCAGAATTCTAAGCTTGCTGCTTTAAATTCAAGGTGTTCCAGAATGCGAAGATTCATTAAATTTTGAATATTTTGACATTTAAATGCTTTATCTTTATAGAACTTCATATTTGATATAAAAAAAACATTTTTTTAAATCACATCTTGTAAGCCAAATTTATAATTTAATGCTTCTTTTGAAAATGGCATTTATAATGCAGTACAATTCCACTAAATTGAACTCAAATGAATTTTCCTTTTTAAAATTATGCTGAAATTCATTTTTAAAAAATGATGATACCTTTCACAGAAAAGAATGTTCCACAAAACGATTTTAACTGCCTTTTTTCATTGATTGAGCATTCTATTTACCATAATGACTGTGCTTAAACTGGAATTCTCTCACAATTGAAGAAGTGAGAAGAAAATTTCCACATGAATAAACCCCCTCCAATGATTTTTTCCCCTCCATTATCCCCCTACTATATTTCTACAAAGACGAAACACCCCTCTCCAAGACATACTTCTCCACCTTCCATTTTGTCGCGGACTTAATTTTATTACAACTTTTATCATTCCACGATTGAAATCATCTTCAAATAATAAAGATTTCGGATTTCTTACGCTCGGATACAGCATTCTGAAAAGCTCGGACTTTTAGTTTCTCAAGCACTGGTAAGAAAAGAGATAAAAAGAGAGAAAGAAACCAGCGTAAAAGAGAGAGAGAGCTTTTCCAAAGTTGCTGAGTACAGGGTCTCTACCCACTTCAGATAACATCTCTGTGCTGTTGAGAAAGAAAAGTCTTGGATATCTCGAAGGGAAAGTTCTCCGTCCTTAAGTGAAACTCTTTATCCCGAAGGTTCTTCTAAAATATCTTACCTTTCGCCTTCAAGGAGAACCCCAAGTGGATGGCCTTATCCTAAAATAATGGATACTTTAAAGCCGCGACAGTACTTTTTGTATCCATCTTTTCTTCCTTCAACAACACAAAGTACCAGCAGTAGTTTCTTGTGCGTAGTACTTGTATCATCGGATTTTTATTTTTAAATTTATCGTGATATTTCGAGGTATTATGTTTGATGGACGAAAAAGGAGAACAATGCAAACTCTTATAGGCAGTAAATGCTCGCTATCAAATTTACAGCGAGCTAATAAAGGGGCGAACTTGATTTGTTTTTAAGGTTATCAACTTCCTCCCAGGTATTGGTGAATACAATGAAATCACCTTCTTTAAGAACTTCTTAAAAATATTTTGAAGAGATATATATTGGAAGTGTCGAGTAAAAGTTTATGAGTGAATCTTGGGGAATTGGATGAGATGACGCAAGTAAAAATCTGGATTTGATGTAGCCTTAATCATTAATTTTCTAAAATCTGAGGAGACTTTCTCATATTCTTTCCTGTTTAATTTTGAATTTTGAATCTTTAAAGTGTTTTCATTCATTAAGGCAAAAATGTAACAATTAATTGCATTTTTTAACGGTTTTTAGCAATTTACAGGAATTTTTATTGGTATTCGGAGGTTAAATGATTTTCACTTATCTTTTCTTATTTGATTTTTTATTTTACCTTACCTTTATAGTGTTTTCATTCCTTAAAGTATGAACCTAACCATCAATTGTATTATTTAAGCTTTTAGTGATTTTTCAACATTTACAATAATTTTGATTAGCCTTCTCAGATTAAATGGCTTTCTCATTTTCTTTTCTTTTTTTTACAATTTTTAATTTTGGTCTTTTATGATACATTCATTCATTAAAGCACGAATTTAACAATTAATTGCATTATTTACGTACATTTCTAACACGTTTTCGGAATTTACATCAATTTTGATTGGTCTTCTCAGATTAAATTACTATTTACTCCTCAAATTGCGTGAATTGTTTACGTTTTTAACGACGTTTCATAACTTACAACAATTTCTCATATTCTTTCTTACGTAATTTTTAATTTTAGACACCTATAATGCTTCTATTCATTAAAGTACGAATCTAACCATCAATTGCATTGTTTAGGTTTATAACGGTTTTTCACGATTTACATCGATTTTGATTGGTTTCCTCAGATTAAATGATTTTCTCATATTCTTTCTTACATAATTTTTAATTTTGGATCCTTATAAGGCTTCCATTCATTAAAGTATGAATCTAACCATCAATTGCATTGTTTAGGTTTTTAACGGTTTTTCACGATTTACATAGATTTTGATTGGTTTCCTTAGATTAAATGATTTTCTCATATTCTTTCTTGCGTAATTTTTAATTTCAGTCCTTTATAGTACATTCATTTATTAAAGTACGAATTTAACAATTAATTGTATTGATTACATCTTTAACGGTTTTACTCATTTTACAGAGAAGACCAAGCAAAATTATAATGTATTAATTTTGATTTGTTTTCTAAGATTAAATGATTTTATCATATTCTTTTTTACATGATTTTTAATTTTAGATCTTTTTAGTATATTCATTCACTAAATTACAAACCTAACCATCAATTCATCGTTTACATTTTTAATTCTTTTTCACAATTTAAAACAATTTTGATTGGTCTTCTTAGAATAAATGATTTTCTCATTTTTTTTCTTATGAAATTTTTAATTTTAGATCTTTAAAGTACATTCTTTCATTGAATTACAAATCTAATCATCACTTGGTAGTTTACGTCTTGAACAGTATTTCACAATTTACAATCATTTTGGTTTATTTTCTTAGGTTAAATGGCTCTTCGAAAACGGTAAAAGCGAGTCAATAATATCTAGTAATTCTCACTCTTTAACATGTTATCTCTTTAATCAGGGATTTTGCGAATTTAATAATTTCATTTTTTAAGCACTTTTCAACTTTTTTGCTTGTTACAGGATCAAACCAAATAACATAATACAGATATTCGAACAACTTAATTATAGTTTTAAAACTTTTTCACTCCATTTTATCTAGGTTTAACCTTACTTATTTAATTAAAAAATAAAATTTTTGTTATCATAAAATATAATTGCTTAACAAAAGAATCTTTCTTTCAAGATGTGATTTAAAAATAATAATTTATTTACATTGTTTCAGAGGAATGAAACTCTATAACTTCATTATGAGGTAGATGAAAATAAAAGACGAGTTTCAGGAACAGTTATATAATTATTTTCTAAGTTCTACATTTCACAAGATAAAACAAACGTGAACACGAAAATACACAACACACACTGGAATACAATCTAATAATGATCCTCCCAGAAGGATTATGAGAAATATACCTTGATGTTAATAAGGAAAACGCCATCTGTTGTATCAAAACCGAAGGTAGTAGACTTATGTAACCGCTTATTATGTTAACCGCTACAGTATTCAAATATTTTCATGCTGCCATGTATTATTTGTGAAAATTGTTATACTTTCTTTATAAAGAAGTAAGATCTATCTCTTGATTTGTAAAGAATCGAGGATTTAGACTTTCGTTGTAGAGAAATATTATGTCACTATCCTCAAAATTGAAAAGTTAACAAAACATGCTCATTTCTATAACAGAATAAAAGAACAATGTGGATTTTGTAGTGAAATTGCTGGCTTTGTTAGTATTTTTAATAATTTGTGTTTAATAAATTAATCATAAAATAAATCAGTTTTTTTCAAAAAGAATTATTACATTACTTGTGTGAAAAAAATTATTCAGTGCTGAAATTGATTTGTTCAACATGAATTCTACTCTTTTTCTTATGCGAGAGATCATTTTTTAAAATAATTTTTTAATTAACACCTAGAACAGCTATTTTCAATTAGGACTGCTTAGGCAGATAATTCAATTTTCTTAGCTTTAGGGGCAACGAATACTTAGATTTGTTATACTAATTGACTTTTTTTCATAAATAAAATATTTTATAAAAGGCATTAACTCTAAATAATTTCTGATGTGTACAGTCCGTCATTGTCACTTTTCCTAAGAAAGTTCATGATGTACTGAACTCGTCTTTTCCTTTTAACGGGTTAATTTTCATCTTGTAAAATACCAAATGTGAAAAACTCTGTAAAGAATATTGTATCCTTATATTTTTTGTCGAAAAAATTATGTATTTTGTAACAATTTTGCAAGTTTTTGATATAAATTTTTTAATCGCTTGCACCAAAATATACATTCCATTTTCTTTCTTTCTTTAACCTTTCGTTGGGTCGCGGTGGCCTGGAGGTAAAGTCTCGGCTCTTGAGCCGTAGGGTTTAAGGTTCGAGACCCGATTCCACCGAAGAACCATCGTGTAAGGGGGTCTGTTGGACGTTAAATCCGTCAGGGTCAAACGTCCTCTCGCTGATGTGGAGAAGGGGGTGCCAGCTCAGATATGGTCCTCGTCATCTGACCGCTGTTCAAAATTACGAGGTCAGTCCCAAAATTGCCCTAGTGCTGCTTTACAACGGGACGTTAATATAACTAAACAAACTATAACTTTGCATATAAATTTTGTAACATCATACCAAAATATACATAATATAAATTTCATTTTCTTTCTATAACTTTTTTATATAAATTTTGTATTATTTGTACCAAAATATATATAATATACATTTCATTTTCTTTCTTTCTATAACTTTTACAAATATTTAGAGTACTGATGCATCAACAGTTAACAAGTGGTGTGCTTTTTCCGTACTAATATTCATTTTTCAAAAATAATACACATTTCTTTTATTTTCAGGAAGCAAACACTCTACACTAACTTAGACACAAACAGGGACATATCCACCATGCAAAAGGATGCGACAGGAAAAAAACACCCCCATTTTCTCATCCTTTTTGTCTGCTGCCAACAATAATCTGAAATTGTTATCTACGACTCCTTTTCTTTACCCAAAACCGGAAATAAACTCCTAACAAATGGCAACACCCCTGAAATTTTAAGTTGCTGGTGCTGCGAAGAGCTATAATACGCATAACTATTTCCACTCGGTGCTTCGTGCAATGAGAATGCCTTATAAATATAAATGCGCACAGTTTGTAAATAAAATGGAATGGTGGGGATGGGGCAGGGGGTGGAGGGAGGATGAACGGTAAAATCTTTTCTCTTTTGAAGTTTCCAGTATTCTCACTCTTGAAGAGTTTGCTCGCAATAGGGAAAGAAAAGCAAGTCACATCCGTTACTTCTTTTTTAGAAAAGAGTTTAAAAGGATTTTATTATTCTTTAGGTTTTTCGTCCATCCTGGCGAATAATTTACACAAGCGCAGCGCAAAAATATTTTTGCAAAATTAGCCCATTACTTTCTTGGAGCGCTCGGACTCGGAGAAGCTTTTCAACAATAAAATCAGAGACAGAATTTCTCTATATTTTCTACGAAAAACTTCAGCGGATTTTTTTTTTTTTTTTCTCCTTTCTAGACTTATTTCTATTAAAGAGTCGGTTTTTAAAAGCCCGCATTTTTCCAAAATAGAAAGTAGGACACGTGTACAATAGAAAATACAAAAAATATTTACGACCGGACAGTCGGAAAGAAAATGTTTCCTCGAGTTTTAAAGACTTCTTAGGAGGGTCGTTCCGAAGAAAACACTTCCTAGATTGGTGTTTATTCTTTTCATCCACTTCTTCGTAATTCGTTTCAATCACTTGAATCCCTCCCAGAAATTCACATAAGGACTGAAAGGAACATTTGGATGACATGAATATTTAAATTTGACTGTTGAAGCATTTTAGTTTTTTCGGAAAAAGAAAGTATGGATATTGCTTTTTCGGTGTTTTGAAAAGATTCAATCCATTGCATATGAAATTTTGTCTGTCGGTTTTATGTATCCCATATTATTTCTAGGAAGGCTTTTTCGCTTATTTTTTTATTTTATTTCGTTGTTTTATTTTATAACTTTTCTTTCTCCGATTTTTTTTTTTCAATATTGAAAAATTTTAATAAAAAACTAAACTGTAGGGAAAATACTTTAACGTTATTTACTTCAAAACTATGGATACTTTTTCGCATATAGAGGAAGAATAGTAATCAAAAAATTCGAACTCAAGATTTTGATGAATCTTCACATTTTAGACCTCCTTGAGTTCGAAAAACACATTTTCGGAAAGTGTCCGTCTGTCTGTGACAAAGATAACTCAAAAGCTCTTTGAACTACACGAATGAAACTTAGTTTATGGTCTTTATACCAAATTTGTGAATTTCTTTCAAATTTTGAGTAAAACTGTTCCGTAGAAATTCGTTTGTCCAGGTATTCGAATATAAGTGAACTTGGTAATTACAAAACAAAGAGAGCTAAATACATAAAATTAGATATACGGATTTAACATTTATTTTACACATGTTAAATTTTGAACCTAATCCAAATGATTGGTTGACTGTCTGTCGGTGAAACATATTCACATATTATATTTTCATTTTATATATACATTATTTATTTTATACATTAAACCAATATTTTATATATAATTTATATTTTCAGAAACGTATTAACACGATAATTCAAAAGCCCAATAACTGATATACAGAGTGATCAAGAAATAACAGGAGGTGTTTGGAGCTCTGTAGCGTGTTATATACTGGACGAAATTTAACAAAATTTGGCCACCACGCACATTAAAGTATGCGGTTTAGATTTATCACAAAAAAAAATTACTACCAAAAACACCGATAGGGGAAATCCTGGCGCTGCGATCTGAAACCTTATTATGTAATTTGCTTATACGGGTATTTTGTGACATGATATCAAAGATAAAAAGAAGGGTTGCTGGAATTTATGTCATTCTACAAGAATTCGCCAGTCGATTGCGTTGTCACTACGTGAATGCGCCTTATTAGTCAAGCTGTTTTATCAGCGGGATGAAAAGGCCAGTGCTGCTCTTAGTGAATATCGGTGGTTAAAACAGTTACGTAGAGGACCGATGAGAATAACTAACTTACGAAGAATGGTTGAAAGATTTGAAACGACAGGATTTCTTGGTGAGCAACCAGGTCTAGTTATCAAGCAGGAGCAAATTGAAGAAGTTGCAACTGCCGTTATGGATCAGGCGAGAGCTAATAAGCAGGGTACCAGCAGTGCACGTTCAATATCACTACAAACAGATATCCTATTCTCGACAGTGCAGAAGATACTGCGTAAGATCCTGAAATCTTATCTGTATAAGAAGATAACACCCATTCAAGTATTCCAGGGGACAGAAATACCCAGTTTGAACTTGCTTTGCTTTGAAATTTTTGGGTCGATTGGAACTGGATGACGAATGGCCGTGGTGGATATTATGAAGCAATAAAGCTCACTTTCATATGCACAGACGAATAAATGCCGCTATGCTGCGAACCATCATCGAAAACCTTCCAATCCACTTCCAATCGAGCCGTAATGACAACACTATCAACGGGCAAATTTTTGCAAAATGACTTGAATTCCCATAACCCTTCCTTTTATCCTCGATATCGTCTCACAAAATACCCGTATGTGAAAATAACATGATGAAGTTTTCGATCACAGAGCCAGAATTTTCCCTTTTGGCGTTTTTTTGGTACTAATTTTTTTTTCTTGACATATCAAAACTCCAAACTTTAATATGTATGGTGACCAAATTTTGTTATATATCATCCAGTACATAACACGCTAAAGGGTTGCGAACACCTCCTGTTATTTCTTCATCCCCCTGTATATCAAATTTGATATGGGATTTTGTGACTATAAGTGCAGATTTGTGTTAAATCTTTGTTTCAATCGATTGAGAAATACGTGACTAAAGACCAAATTCGATTTTCGCATACTATCAGCAGCATACCAGGGATTAATCGCCAAATATCTCACCAAGGACATCATAATCGATTTAGTGACACTGCTAAATCCTCACCAAAATATGTTTCGTAACTATTGTACCTGAATGCCATGAGAGGCGTTCTCTGGCATGGAAGTTTATTAGAGAATATACGAGAAAGTTTTGTAGAACCACTCCCGCTTTTTTTTATCGCGTTATTATTATTATTATTATTTCTTTTATTACTTTTCATTTTTAAATATTAGAAAGTTTCGTCATATAACTATGAGTCATATCATATAACGTCATATGTTATCTTTAATTCATAGCTATTAAAATTTAAATAAAACTTCATTAAAATCGATATTCTATGGAATATATTTAAATAAAATTATAATGCAATTTTCCGAGTTTTGTTTTACTTCCAATGAAGATTGAACAGTGACTCTAAGGTTGAATAGTATCTTTAACTTCACAATAGCATTCAATCATCTTGACAAATAGCATAATTTGAAATGTAGCGCGTATTAAATGGGACAGGGAGCTTTATTCGATTTGATCAAATCAAAACCAACACTTACATCTGTAATGTCGCGCATAAATTAGAGAGGGGAAATTAATCTTAATCTCCACAACAATGTTCGAATTCGTGACGGATCAGATTTGTTTAAAAATTCGCCTTGTGCATTGTCCAACTTAAAACTTGTTTCAATCAAATATCCTCACGATGGTACATTGCGGGAGAGAAGGATAGAGCAAAAATGTCGAATTTTACCCTCGTCATCAGACCATTGTTCAGCAGTACGAGATATGCTTCCAAAAAGATCTTGTGTAATTTATGCTTCATTTACAAAAACAAAACATAATTCATCTTTCAATTATATTAACATCCCGTTTTAAAGTAGCACTAGGGCTATCTTGCTACGGACCTTGTAATTTTGATCCATGGTCCGATGACGAGGATGACACCTGATCTGGCAACCCCTCTCTCCAAACTTCCGCGTCACACCAGCGGAAAAACATTTGATCCCGACTCATTTAACGTGCATCAGACCCAAGCGGCACGACAGTTCTTCGGTGGAATTGGGTCTCGAACCTGACACCCACCCGTTCCGAAGTCGAGACCTTACCATCAGGCACCGCAGCCGCTAATAATTCAACTAAATTAAATTAGGAATTGTATTTCTCTATAAAAGTGATTAAAAAGAAATTGGAGAAACGGATATAAAAACAATTATTGATGATTGTTAAATATCTGATTTTGTACGTATTTGTATATTCTAAAATGTGTGCCGAGTCCCTTCGTTTATAAGCTATGACATCTCTACATTTTGAAATGTCATTCAATTATCTGATACTAAGCATAGCACCTAATTTTTACAAATTCTGCTAAACCAAAGAAATAGTCTCATGTGAATTGTGACTGAAACAAAGAAAATTAGGGATTTCAAATTGCTACTAAACAAATTACTGAAATAAAGTACTGAAAGCCCATTTCTGCCTCATATAGGCTTTCTGCTATAAATTTCGCCAATAACCATAACTTTCGCATCCAACCGCTGCTTTTAGCTCAAATTTGGCAACTAATGCATTTCCTAATCTTCCTAACACTAATACCAGCAAACACATCACCAAACAGTGGAGTGGTATTAAGCATCAGAAACCATTAAAACAAGGCAACCCTGGTCAGCATTCTGTAGTGAATCCTTCCCATTTTGCACTCCCGCCACATCCTTCAGTTACAAGGCTTAGGCAACGCCTCCATCCCGCATTAGAAGCGAGTTCTGTGTGCGAAATGACAAGAGTCACTATTAGAGACATCCATACATAATCGCCTCCAAAGCATATTTTGGCCTTTCTAGAAACTTTGCCACTAACTCCAAGGGGGAAAAGGGCCGCCCTTGCCTGGGCAAAAGCCAGTTATTACGATAAAGGAAGAGTTATCCATCTTGCAAGGGGGAGGGGGCCACTGTGAAGGCGGGTCGACCGAAAGAATAATGTCTTATTAATGAAACATTTGCGTCATCATGTGTGTGGTAGGATCTTCTGAAGGCTAGACCGTGTCAACCGAGGAATACATTAGTGAGTTTCATAGTAAAAAAAATGTAACAAAAAATATACTGAGGATGATGAAGATTTCTTTCTATATATATATTTTTTTTTTCCTGCAATCTTTTTCTTCGGAATCTGGGGAGATTAGAAAGTTAAGGAAGATGTGATTTCACATTTTTCAGCTAAATGTGTCATTAGCGGAAGTGAAATCTTGCCTCTCGTTCTTCTTGCTTTATGGCATTTGCCATAAGTAAGGTACTATCTGTTGGACTGATGGCTGTCGAGATAGCCGATGCGGTAATGTCTTAACTTCCAGGGTCGGCCAGATGTGCTGTAATGTAGCTTGCTACATTTTTCTTGCTAAGCATTTGGAGTTATTGATTGGCGACTCAGTAAAATGTATTTTGATTACAGAATTCTTAAAAACCAAGATTGTACCAAGAGTAATTTCGATATTCATAAATAGATGACTTTGACACTTTTAGCTGTGACTCACACTTACTATTTAATAGTACTAAGCCTTCTAATTCGATATATAGTCTAATTAGATGATCTGTTCTCATCTATAGTTAAGAGATAATAAGGAAATGACCATCTAATTAGACATATGGTCTGATTATCAGGTGAGAGTGTGACAGTAAATGTGTTAATTATATTTTTAATGATTTATGCTTTTATGCTGATTTTTAATGCTTTATTCCATTTGATCTATGATTTTTGCTAACATCTGGAAGAGGGTTGAATACCACGTCTCCTTGGAAGATTCTAGATTTCATGGGGTTTCATTTGGTATAATTGGCGTTATATTTTCTATGGCAGACGTACTTTCCTAAAGAAATGGTTGGTGTATGAGCTGATAATGGCATTTATTTTATTAACCACAGAAGCCATATTATTATCGTGTCAACCCGGCCATTCAAAGATTTTAATACCAAGCAAAGGCAGAGGTTTATCTTTATGAATTGTTTGTTGTTATTTTAACCTTACTTTCGACACCAGTTTAATTCTATTCACAACCTTTTATGTTTACACTGAGAGTAAAACCAAGAATTTCCATCGTATTTTGTTCTATTATATTACAGCGTGAGATTATATATCTACAGCTCTGATACTGCATATAATCAAGATAAATATTGTCCATATGCCTCGCACGTATGCTAACCAATGCTTATACTCTTATGGCACAATAAGTAACTCCAAGAGTGTTCTAAGCGGAAAACAAAACTTATGATTCTAAAAATATCAGAATCAGAAAAATAGGAGGAATATCCTATTTTTTAACCTAGAATCCTTACTTTAAAAGGAAATTGATGAGAATTAGCTTATTCCAAAAGACAACGTAGAGTATATTTCATAAATAAGCAGAAATATAGAAACGAAACAGATAAAATCATCAAATGAAACTGTAAAATAATTCCCATGGTAACATAGCGTTCAGAAAAATCACAAAATATTAGTTTCTTCTTAAATCAGCGGTCTTTGGCGGGATTCTTGTCCGCTCAAATTATATTTTTTAACGATTTATATGGAATAGTTAATCATCGCGATTATCCATATGGCGATGATTTAGTCTGATTTCGAGATTGTTAAATATTTTATTTAACGCCTATTTATTTATTTATTATTTTCACATCTTGTTTCCTCTGACTTAATGGACTGACTTAACTTCTAATAATATTCTGCAGCTGCATTAATTAGCGAGCATTGAATTAAGTGCAGCTGTATAAATATATTAATGAAGCAGTTCAAGAGTTTCCTATTGTGATTTGTCTACATTTTACAGTTTTCATTCAATAACAAGAACAATTCCTATACCACGTACATTAGCGTTTTCTATATATAAATGGGTATGGGCTGAGGTGACCTGGTGGTAAGGTCTAGGCTTCGGAACCGGAGGGTTTCAGGTTCGAGACCCGATTCCACCGAAGAACCGTCGTGTAAGGGGGTCTGTTGCACGTTAAATCCGTCCTGACCAAACGTCCTCCCGCTGGTGTGGTGTGGAGAAGGGGGTGCCAGCTCAGGTGTCGTCCTCGTAATCTGACCGCGGTTCAAAATTACGAGGTCCGTCCCAAAATAGCCCAAGTGTTGCTTCAAACGGGACGTTAATATAACTAAAACCTAAACCTATATATAAATGGTTTGTTATTAAATAATATTTTAAATATGACTCATTAAATAAGATTCAGATTTATTTTCGGTTAGATATTCAATCTAATGAATTATTTAAAAAATAAAAAGAATTGACATAAAATGCTTGCAATTCAAGTTTAAAATAACATTTCGGTATAACAAATATTTTTATATAAATCTAACAGAAGACTGTACTCTAATATTAGGGATTTGTACGTAAAATTGTACTCCATTATTGGATTTGAAGCACAAGTTTTAAGATCCTTTTCCATCTACATATATGTTCGTATATAGTGCTAGACTCCTATACCTGACGCAGTAATATTTATGCATGTATGCATGCATGTCTGCTTACATTATAGATTTCAGTATATAATATAAATATCAGAAATAGAAAATAAGGTGCAATACACACAAAAGATATTTATCAAAACTAGCCAATATTTGGAAAATTCGGACGGAATCGCATTGTACTGGGAAAGAATGTCATATGGTCACTTCCCGTTTGAAATTCCGCAATTTAGTTAAATAAATTTATAAAAGACAGTTTATCAAAATTATTTCTTATTTCTCTTTCCAGACTGTTTATTTTATAGTTTACTCATTTGTTTATCTATGTTTATTTGTTTATTCCAAGTCTGCATCTTTTTTATTATTGTTTCCTGCTTCATAGGCATTACTTCTGAAAGTAGACAAAACAGCCCTCGCTTAGGAATACCGCTAGGAATAGAGAGTATCCCGAAATAAAATAATAATAAACAAATAAATAAACAAACAAAATACATTCGATCCCAACTCTTCTTTCCTCCTCCAAACGATATAAATAAAAATTCCGGCAAATCCTAGATAAATAAATAAAACTTCCTGTTTGATTTGAGACAGGCAAATAGTTCAGCAGAACTTGCGAAGTGGTAGTAGTAGTAGAAGTAGAAGTTGTAGTTTTTTTCCTACCTCTCCCGTTTCCTCTTCTTCTCCTCAATTTAAAATTCACTGCAGGGTTTTCAGTGAAGTCTTCAGCTCTATAAATTGGGTCTCGAATCCGGGGAACATTCCTGCCTACATCGTCGTTCTTTTTCATCACCTGACAAGTGCGGAGGAAACGAGCTGGGACTATGGGGTGCACGAAACTTCTTCTTTGCTTTTATTTATTTATTTTATTTTACTTCATTTTTTTTTCTTTGTGAATGTCGCCGCATCCCTCTAGGGATAAGCAAGAGCTTTATCCTCGTCTCTAGGTCTTCTCATAACCTTTTTGTTCGCCATCCTTTTGTTTGTTTGTTTTTATTTCTTTCGGAATAAAAAGTTTTAAGTCGTAGGTTGTCGAGAGTATCGACACGTGCATTCTTATCCGGCAGCTAGCTGTCTTGTGATTGGGCAATGGAATGACGCGTGCAAGGAACTTGGGAAGATATACTGAAGAATTTATTTCTTTTTCTTTTCTGTGGTTGCTGTTATTTGTGGTATTGAATTGCTGTGAAATATTTATTCCTTGGTATATTTTTCTCTTATTGATATTTTAACTATTTTGTTTTCACTTCTGTTGAATTATTTGCCGTCTTTTGTTTTGGGAATTTTTGATGTATCGGTTCTCCTAACTCCCTATGCAGGAGCAGATTAATGAATAGGCGACTGCCTAAGGGCCTACTACTCTGGAGGGCCTCTTTGTCTCCTGGACTTTTTTTACACCATGTCTCCGTATAGGGCACACGCGCTTCACCCATAAACATCTCATATTTGGAGAAAATGCGCCTATGTGCAATAGTTACAAAGTTCCTTTTACTGTTCATCTTGTGTTAGTTGAATGTTCTGTTTTTCATTCTTATCGTGCTCGTTTGTTTTTTTACCTCGGCATCTTTAATATTACAAGACCTGGCGGGTGAAAAATACCACCCAAATATTTTTAATTTTTTTAAAACTATTGTTTTTTTTACTTGCATTTAGCATCTTTTTTCTCCTATTGTGTTATAAAAGATTAAATGAATTACTTCTTTGTATTGAATTCTTATGAATCACGGTTTTAAATTTTAAGATTCTAATCGTATTTGTTTCATCATTTTTCATGTGTTTTTATGTTTACACCCCTGATCTTGTCTTTTAATAAATGAATGCTTTATAGACCTTTTTATAATTTTACCATTTGATTGGCGCAGCATAGCCAAGCACGGCTCTTGCGCCAGAAACCAACACAAAACAAAACAAGAGCCATTTTCAGAGCAATTCAATTTATAAAAGTCCTTTTCTCAGACTTACTCAAATAAAGTCGAGATTCATTTAAATTAGGAACATTATTTTAACGGCATTCCAAATTAATAATCGTTGGCAAGTTTTATATTGCATTGTTTTATAATTCTAGTAAGACGTGTCGTTTTATTATTTAGAAGAAATCGCATCATTTAATTAAATAGTATTATGATTGAATTAAAAAAAATTTGCCATTTTTTTTTCTACTGTCTTGTTTAAAATTGCTTTTAATTTTGAATTTTTTTCATAAGTGATATACCAAAGCCAATTTTTTTAAATATTAAATGTTTTGCTGTTGAGATTTCTCAAAATTGACTACTTTAACCTAGTATACAAGAATTAAATTAAATTAAAAGCAATAAAAATAGCATGATTTTCGAAATTGAGAAGGGAAAGGGGGAGCCCCATGACTTCCATTGCCTATGAACCCCAAAAAGACTTAAACTGACTCTGAATTCCATGGAATATTTGGAATATTTATAGCTTTCGCTTGTTTTTTTATAGTTTACAAATAATTTAACTAAATTAAACCAGCGAATCTGTTAACAAAAAATAAGTCAGCGAGAATAACCTTTTCTTCAATTTCTCGTATATATTATACTACTTGGGCGTTTTTTGTGATAAACATTTTATTAGAGTGAAAAAATGTCAGTTATTCATTTTGAGTGTTTTCCTCTTTGACTGATTTGGCAAAAAATTTGATAAAAAGTATCTATAATTCTGATATTGCTGCCAAATGTTGATTAAAAATCGCGTACTTTTCCCTTATCACAGCATTTGCACTAATGTTCCGTTGTCTCAGGTCAAGATGTAGATACGACTTTTGGCCACCATTGATGCTATGTTGTTGCCAATATCTGGTAACAACTTCCTTGGAGGTAACTAATATCGAAATTTTAGTTTTGAGACGACTCTGTTGAGCTAATGAGAAAGTACAAAAAAAAAAAATCGAATGTATGTAAGCTTGTATTGTAATATATGTAAGTTTTGGAATATATAGCTTAAATGTGTTTAACAAGAACGATTAATGCTTATATTTACATTACTTGTACGTCTGAATCATTAAGCAATAAATACAGAATGTATGCTTTTCTTTATATATTATTCTTTTACTGACTGTTACTAAGCATTCAATGCAAGCATTTACTTTAGCATACATCTGTTTAAGATAACATGGTAATGCATTTCGTATTGCCTGTAAATTGCAATCAGTTTCTATATTTAGTAGTCTATTTTTAATAGCCTATTCCTAGTAATCTATTCCAAGTTTATTAAAACTTTTAATTAGATGTCACATTTTATTTTTAACTTTTGCTATTTCCATCCATATAGGAACCAAAAGGATCAACTAAGATATCTAAGTAATCTTTGCCGTTTGAAACATTTGCCATTTTTACTTTGCAAATATAGATATCAAATATTCTGTATTTCAAAGCAAGAATCTGACACGTCATTTTAGTGAAGAAGAAAAATGCAGAATTAGGGCTTATTTTGTGTTATATTACTTTTTTGATTTTCAGAAGGTCATTATCTTTTCAGTTACTCATTTTTCCATCAGCAAGGGAAAAAAAATATCACTGCAATTAACATACCTAAAAATTAATTTTTCTTCCAATTATTACTTTTCCACTTTTTTGCCAAAAATTCCACCTAATTTTGAAAAAGACTGATTGCTAATTGCCTCTTTTCTAGTGGTTTACTGCCCCAACTTGGGATGTTAATGGTGACCCCCCCCCCCCCATTATGTTATCTATTTTGCTGCATTCTGTTTTCAGCGGACACCCTTCTTGTCTTATGAATAAATAATTCTGGCCATCTAGTGAGTGATCCTCGGACTTCTGCAACGCCCAGGACTGTGTAATAATGAATTAAATAATTTCAGCAAATTAGTTGGGCAATTATAGAGCTCGATAATGACATTTATGCGTGCGCCGGCCCATTTGTCAGAGAAATCAGCGCTGACTTGGTGGTGGGGTGTTTCAGTTTTAAGAACAGGGAGGCCATTAGTTCTTTACTGCTGCCACCTCCTGTTGATGTGTGCGAAGAACTGTGTTGCATTTCTGGCAGCCTCGTGGCGGAAAATAATTATGGAAATGGAGACGCAAGAGTTAATTTAGGGGAAAATTCACTTTAACTAGAATTTCAGTTGAAATTGTGGTGAGATGTAACTAAAACGTTGAAATGGGAAACGCATAACTTAAAGAGACATAAACTTACGCTGCATTATATCTTCAAATAACAGCTTGATTTGTGAATCATAAATGGATGCAGTTATACAATCGTGAATTAACGTTACAGTGCATCGTGTAACCGAATGGCTACACGTTTTTATTTCCATTTATAAGCTCCACATGACTGTTCCAAAGGTCACCAGTGAGTGTTTGGAAATCCTTTTTTTTTAAATGCTTTTTTGATAAATATTTGTAGAAAACACCGATATATGGCAATAGTGGTAATAGAATTAGATATAAACTGTAAGGGAAACTTCCAAGATGACTGTTGTATGAATAGTTCTAACATATATATATATATATATATATATATTGCATTGCAAAAAATAGATTGGCAAAAAGGGACTTTTATTGCAGAATTGTTATAATGTAGAGTCTTTAAGGTGTTCAGTAAAAAGTCCGAATTAGCGTAGAAGTTATTTATTTACAGATTACGTTACACACAGAAAATTTACATACATAATTTTGGAATAATTTTAAGATATATAAACAAGAGCATGGATCAAAGCATGCAGAA